>JAANSN010006465.1:0-10481 GCA_036850665.1 Dicranocentrus wangi | reverse complement strand
ACTAACTCAAATATCTTTTCCCTGATTCACACACAACGTCCACTTCGTATTAATTATTCGTTTTTTTTTCTAAATTGCCGTGTCCTCTGCGTACGAAAACGATACCATTTTTAATTTTACGGCCGAAGCAGGCATATCATGGAAATTTACTGAATTTTACAACAGAATATTATAATATATAATATGATGAACTGAACATTGAAGAATCATGTATGATCAGTAACTCTTATCAGCATATAGTATCGTTTAAACTTGTCCGTAAATTAGTTGGTGGCTCTAATATCCGCCGAGTTTTTTGTTGTTCATTGTTGTTGTGCTTGTTTCAGTTTACTTTAGGGTGTCCTGCAACCATTCTCATTTTATCGTCTTATAAAAATTATACATCATAATCATCATCATCATCATCAGATCCGGATGATGATTGTGGTACATCATATTTAAAAATTCACCATTTAGCAGCAGCTTCATGTCAGTCAGTGTAGTAATAACATTGTAGATGAATCACATCAAGTCAGAGATCTTAGTCTTTAAAGTAAATTATTAAAAAAAAGTGTTGTTACAACAAAAAACCACTCTATATATAAAACATGCAAAACTGTGCTGCTTCTGAGGTATAAAATCCAAAAAGTCCTCATCACAGCTTCCATTTGAAGAAGTGTACATTATTATTATTATGATTATTATTATTATATGATAATAATACATCGACGACGTCAGTTTCAGGAGAACGTACAAATACACTATAAATATATGGCGAATTATGTAGCAACCATTTGGTACAAAAAACACGTTATTTTAATTAATTATACACCTTATTAACTAGTTTGTATTATTTCGTCAAAAATATATATAAAAAAAGTACCCCTAGTTCCCACATTACGCATAGAAAAAAAGTTAACTCTGCTTCGTATGCTTCTTGTGTTTCATCTCGTAGAAAAAAAAATGTCCATGATATCCCCCCTTTTTTTGTTGAAATAATGGTTATTACGATCTGATGATCTGCGTCGTCTACTTTACACACAATAATAGTATATCATTCTGGCCACAAATATTCAGGTGTTTATATATAAAAAAAAGATACAAAGAATAGTTTTTTTTCGCATCACCACTTCACCACCATATTCCGGTAGAGTGTAACACTAAAAGATTTACCTCGGAAATGCTGAAATTGATATAATCTTTTTTTTTTCCTAATAAAACGTCGTTGTTGTTGGTCCGTGTTAACATATAAATATATCTGCAATCCCAAAAGCCTTTTTTTTCATTTCATTTCGTATCAAAAAGTGTTTTTTTTATATACAAACAATACAAATTACAAAACAAAACCTATTATGGAACAATAGATAATTTATAAAAGTCTACAGCTACGAAAGATAGTCTGGCGAGGGTTCTGCCAATGGTTCTGGCGTCGTAAATAAGGGATTTGGAAATTCTGGTGGATGGGGCAGAGGTCCCTCTGACTTAGGTCTTCTTCTGTATGCCAGTAACCAGCAAGAAACTGCAACAGCTACTGCGACGAGTGCTAGTAGAGCTGTGATGATTAGAGAGATAATGAATCCCACCATGGAGACACACACTTCTTCTTTTTGGATTTGAGGGGCTGCAAAAATTGCATATAAAATTTCATATGTTGTTGTCACTACAATTCCTTAGCATTGCCAATAAGCTTTTATGATTTATATTCTTGTGGGCTATCAGTTTGTTACCTTCTGCTGGGCTAAATTGTCGATCTTCGCGGCGTTCTAAAGCCAATATGGGATTTGACTGTACAGTGACTTCTTCACGCAGCTGTCCTTCGTACGCTGATAATTGTGATGAAAGACTGGAGTCTGCATCATTAAATATTGGTGCTTCACGCCGTCTACGGCCAAATGCATTTTGTCCTCGACAGTTCACCTGCGTTAAAAAAGCAGACGCAATTAATCCTAGTGCCCTGATCATCAATGACTGAAGGAAGGCTGAAGGATGACAAAAAAAAATTAACTTACAGGTTGACACCGGCCGAAACATACTCTGACGTTACATTGGAATTTAATACTGCTACTGCTTGGGAATTTAAATGCATTAAAATGCGCTAGTAGTGTTTGCGACTCTGGCTCTATTTCCCATTCTGCAAATATCGACGGGTCGGTCGCACAACCGTTGTCATCAGTGACCAAATACTCATTCTCGCCATCCCCTTCCATAGTTTTGGCCACGCACTGCCTTGCAAATCCTCCATAGATGGATGACGGTTGCACTTCCACACGCAGCATTAATGATTCACCAATTTCAGCCGAGTTGATTTCCCCACCGGTCGCGGTGACAATTTTCATGACACACATTGGTGGAGGTCCGGTGTTGGCAATTGTGCCAGCAGTTGTCAGCATGGACACGTTGAATCCCAGTGTGATCGTCTTTTCTCCAGTCATGTACACGCATTTGATATGGTAGGCTTGAGCATTGAATGTTATGAGTTTTGGATGTTTCTGAATCACCAAGATGAATCCAGCTTCGCCCTACAATTCGAAACGATAGTTATAATACAGAGCTTTCTCTGGAAATGAGTCTGGAATTTTTTGGGAGTTCAATGAGTACTACTACTTACATCCACGTGCATCAAACCACAGGAGCCAAATTTGACCTTGAAGTCGACCGGACCAGAGTAATACTGAATAGATTTTCGACAGTTGGGATCTTTGGAATGGCCCTTGACATATAACAGTCCGTTAAAGTCACTATTATTCAAGGGAGGCATGAGGACATCAACTTGTATTCCATCGGCGAGACAGTTAACCGACATGTCTGGTTGTGGGAAGTCTGTCCTGTAGTTTTCTGGTGCTGTAATGGAATACAATTTAATCATTAGCTTATCATTCCCTCGGAAATGTTATCCTGTCAGTATTTCCCTCTGATACTTACGTTTTTGACAGAACACTTCCGGATCGCCAGTGTAGTCGGGTGGACAGAAGCACACGGCTTGGTGATTAACCGCAGCACAATTTGCATTATTAGCGCATGCCTTTGTGGCACAAGGGTTGACACATGTTGCATTCGCAACGTAACAGAATCTGTCGAGGGGACAGTCCGAATCAACCTTACAACCTGGTGGGACCGGCTCGCAAACACCGTTTCTAATCAGGTATCCCTTATCCTCAGGACAAACACAGTTGCCTTGAGAGTCCAACACGAAATTCCTATCGGTGGCGCAAATGCATCTGCCATTCTCATTAATTCTGAAACCTGGAAGAGGGAATAAATAGCCATGCCACATTAATATTATTATGCATTTATTGGGTCAATGCTTCTTCATCATACAAATCCCCAAGCTGCTGCTGCTGCTTCCTAATTTCATTCCTTAAAAATACGCTTGTGTAAGTATGTATACCTTTGTCAATTGGACACGGTTGACAATTTCCATCGTCATCAATGCCATAACCAGTTGGACATACACATTGTCCTCTTTCATCCAGAATGTATCCTCGTTCGGTGGCGCATTTTGGAGCTGCAGAGGAATTACATTTAAAAACGCATGAGAAAATGAACATGCCCACTATTTCATTCACATTATTATATTACAAACGAGTCCCTCTGTAAAGGGACTTCGCCTCTGTTGCTAAAAAAAATTTCTCCAGTTTAGCTTCAAAATTTCTTGGTTAATTGATATTAGGCCCTCGTCTTAAGTGTGTGTCACTTAAAAATAATGTGCAACTGTGCAAAAAAGGTTAGGTTAGGAAGGTTAGGGAATATATATAAACTCAAGAGAGAAGGGAATAAATGCGCTCTTACGAAGATTACACTGCACTGCAGCGTTACCACGATAGCCTGGTAAGCACTCGCAGAGCATGGTTCTCACAGGCAGTGTGTCAAGAACTCGACATTCCGCATTGATGCCGCAGGGTTTTCCTTCTTCACACGGATTTTTACACTGTGCATTGATACAGGCGAGCTTAGATGGACATTCGCCATCACTCTCGCATCCAACTTTGACTATATATTACAGAAACAATAAATGGACAACATGAGCAAAAAAATACAGGATTACGATTGATGAAGAAGAAGAAGACGATGAAGTAGAAAGCATTTTTCATTTTTGACTGATTGATTGATTGATTAACAGAGAGAAAGTTGGTGTTAGTGGAAGAGGAAGAATGAGTTTTTTTTTGTGGAGGAAATTATACCCGCTTGACAACTAGTGCCTCGACTGCCGACAAATCCTGGTGGACAAGTGCAGTCAACCCTGTGATCGTACACTTTGCATTCAGATGGTTCAACGCAGAGATTATTATTAGAGCAAGGACTTTCGCAACGCCCATTAATACAGGCTTTGTCACTGGGACATTCGTCGTTAGCTTGACAGCCAATTGTAATACAGGACACGAAGGGATCGCCTCGTGTTCCAACTGGACATTGACAAATTGCTTGATGGGCGATTCCGTGACATGTTGCACCCACACCACATGGTGGCAAGGGTGACGGAGCGCAAACTGGTTCGCAATTCCGATTGATGCATGCATGTGTTGTGGGACATTCGCTATTTGATCGACAGCCAACTGTAAAATAAAAGAGAGGTAAATATAATCGGGATTAGTTAACTGGCTCGACCACTACTTTCAATACGATACGAGTTATATAATAGTTTTAAAGGAAGCATACTGCATACCTGGATGACAACCAAAATCCGGATTTCCATCATATCCCTCCAAGCACGAGCAAACCGGTTTGTGATTAACAATTTTACAGTCCGCATTTGGTCCACACTGACATGGATTTCGACAAATGCCGTAGAAGCAAGCCTGATCTGTATTACACTCAGGATCATTTCGGCAGCCAACAGGTTCCAGTGGTTTCACTGGGCGACACGTAGCATTTCTTCCGCCAACGTAGCCGTCAGGACATTCGCAAATCATTGTGCGTACTGGTGCGGAATCGATAACGCGACAAACGGCTGGAGATGTACATGGGTCTATTACCCGGCAAGGATTTTGACATTTGTCGTCGAAACAAGCTAATTGGGATGGGCAGTCACTATCTACAATACATTCTGGCTTTGGTTCTGGGTCACAGGAGAAGTACGGGTGGCCAACATATCCAGGCTCACATCTACACACCGCTTGGTGGTTTTCGTTAAAGCACTGCGAGTTTGCAGGAGCACAAGGATTTTGACGCAGGCACGGATATTGACAGTCGGAGTTGATGCAAGCCTTGTCAGAGGGACATTCCGAGTCGGATCTACATCCGATAACGAAGCAGGCGTCATATGGATTTCCACGGAAGCCTGGACGACATTTACATTCCGCCCTATGATTGGGCACAAAGCATTCGGCGTTCTTGCCACATGTTTGTTCCAACAAGCACGGATTCACGCATTCTCCCTTCATACACGCCTTATTGGAGTCGCACTCGGAGTCAGACTGGCATCCCACTGCAAATAAGCAAAATGAAGAAGAATGAATAAAGAGATGAGATTTCATATGGACAATAAAAGTTTTATACTTAGTTAATGGAAAAGTAAGTTATGTCGTATTCGTACCTGGGTAGCAAGCAATATTTGGATTGCCCTCATGGCCTTCTTTACAGGTACAAACAGCGCGATGATTGTGCACGAAGCACTGAGCATTTCTTCCACAATCACACGGGTCGCGACACACTCCATTCACACAAGCTTCAGTCGTTGGGCACTCGCTGTCCGAAGTACATCCCGGCGTTGGTGGGGGAGTCTGAATGGGTCTACACTGACCATTCTCGTTCGGAGCCCAATTATCCGGACACACACACATCATTGTTCTAACAGGAACTGAGTTGATTACTTTACAATTGGCACTGGAGTCACAAGGAGCAATTTCCCTGCAAGGGTTCACACACTTCTCCCCTATACAAGCCAAGTCACGCGGACACTCAAAGTCCTGCGTGCACTCGGGCGTCTCCTTTTGAACCTCTTGCTTTTCACAGAAGGAGGCCGGGTTTCCAAGTGGCAAATGGTCGGGACATCTGCAGACGGCGGCGTGGTTTGTGGGAATGCAGAGGGCATTCGGAGCGCATCTATTTTCATACACACAGGGATCCACACACTTTTTCGCCATGCAGACGCGATTGAAGGGACAGTCTTGGTGGGTTCGACAGCCCTCGGGCTCGCATCTCACGAATGGGTCCCCTTCATACCCTGGAGGACATTCGCAGTTGGCACGGTGCGATTTCGAAATACAGTTTGCAGTGATTGCGCACGGGTTTCGGGACCGACATGCGACAACGCATTGCCTATTTTGGCACATCTGATCGTCAGCGCATTCGTAGTCGCTGGAACAGCCCACTACAACAAGTACGGGAAGGGAACAATTTATTTACACAAGTTACCTCAGACATTTTTTAAATCTCAAATGGACAAGAGGAGAGCCAGCAACATCCCCATACTTAGTATTTCCCAGAGGATCCAGCACTAGCACCACTTTTTAGTTATCAGTTAATAATAAATCACGCAACGCGCGACAACAAAATTAGTAGCATAATAATATTTCGAGCGAATTAGAGAATGTTGTTGTTAGACAAAAGCAACCAAGAGCAGATTTTTTATAGAAAAGTATTCAAGTGCTGGAAAACATGAGAGATGAGAGTTGAGTTGAGAAACGTGTTTTGTTTGTTGGAGTTAACAGAAGACAGTGTGGAAGAAGCAAAAAAGCCCAAAAAAAAGAAGAAGAAACGGAATCGCCGCCCAGGATTAATTAAAATCATAGATCCATGATATATAAACCTTAGAATCATGATAAGGGAAAATTGCGCAGAGTAATAATAATAATAATGAAAGTACTGAATTTGAATCTCAAGTGTTCATGATGAATTATTATGTCAGCATCAACTGCTGACAATATATGTTAGCCGGTTAGCCTTATATATATATAGTGTCACACCAAGGAGGAAAAAAACGAACCAAACGTTAAAAAAAAAGTTGAAAGTGGAGTGAACTGAAGAGTGAGTGACGATGAAAATACTTATATACTTATAGTATGTATTATATTATTAGAAAGTAGTAGTAGATGTATTATTGGAAGTGTGGAAGTGGAGACAGTTAGTGGAAGCAACACGGTGAGAGAGTGAGTGAGTGGAGTGAATGGACATTGGAAGTAGTAGAGTTCTTACATTGGTAACATCCCACATTTGGATTTCCGGAATATCCTTCAGGACACATGCAAATACCATAGTGATTGACCACTCTGCACTGAGCGTTCGGGCCACAATCACAAGGGTCAACGCAAGCCCTATTCAGACAGGCTTTATCTGATGGACAGTCAGCGTTTGCGCTGCAGCCCACAGTGATGGGGGCTATAGATAGGAAACAAGGGAAATTTCCATGTTTATTAGAGTAACGCACAAAACCCACAAAACCTTTTTCCACAACATTTTGTGGGTAGTAGTGAATCTACATTCGCTGATGATGAGAAAACGCAAATGACAAGACAAATATGTAGCAAGGTAAAAAAAAATAGGTAGGAAACTCTGGAATGAATTCCTATAGAGCGCAACAACGATTATGTTTTATATACAGCATCATCACAGCTTTTGGATTTAGACATAGTTTGTATCGAGCGAGCAACCACCTTGCTAATACTTGTTTGACCTTTCTGTTTCTCGGGTTTGGTTCGGTTCGAGTCTTACGTGGTTCGGGGAATGTACATTCCACTCTTGGATCGCCAAGTTGACCGCTTGGACATCTACAAATTGCCCTATGAGTTTCTACATGACAGAGCGCGTTTCTCGCACACTTCTCGCTTGAGCAAGGGTCAACGCAGGCTCGACTAACGCAAGCCAAGTAAGTGGGACAATCGTAGTCTCTTGTACATTCGTATTGAGGGGGTGTCTTGGGGACTGTGGAAAAGCAAGGCGCACATTATTATCACATTTTTCGGTGAGGGCCATATCATCATACCAATAATAATAATATCAATACTTATTTTGTCACAATAATGAACATTAAACATCAACACAAAAAAAATTATTGTTATTAGTCAATGAGATAAAAAAAGGGCTCGCCGCCACTGTTTGGAGTATCTTTCACCGTACCGTTACATTGTATTCTTGGATTTCCTTGATAACCAGGTGGACAACTGCAAATGCCTTGGTGGTTGACAGATTGGCAAATGGCGTTAACACCGCATGCTTCCAGCAGACAGGCATCCACGCACTTGCCTTGAGAACATCTCTCGGAGATTTGACATTCTCCGTCAGACTTGCAGCCGGATGGAGTGGTCACTGGAAATGAGCATTGATCATGATATGATGAGCATGATTTCAATCAGACGATTTCATCAGAAAATCTCCACGTAGGAGTTAAAAGAGTCCTGAAAAAAAATGACTGTAGTCAGTACTTAGTACTTACCAATCTTGACACATTGACCATTCTTTGTGAACGTGGTGTCTGGTGGACACTGGCAAACAACAGACCGGAACGGGGCTGTGTCCAACACTCTACATTCTTGCGATGGGCTGCAAGGGGATCCTGTAGAGCAGGGGTCCACGCAACCACCATTGACACAGGTGAGATGTCTCCTACAATTGGCATCCTCTTCACATTCCCGGGTTGGTGGGGCCCCGGTTGGTCTAATCTCTTCTCTGCATCGGACATAGGGATCTCCAACGAGTCCTCCACGACACGTGCAAATGGCCAAATGATTCCTTCCTTCGCAGTATGCCTCTGGAGCACAAACTCCTGGAGTACAAACCTGTCTGCAAACCCGATTCACTGCGTCACAAGCCTCGTCCTGAGCACAGTCATCGTTTGATTGACATCCGACTGTAACACAAGACTCCAATGGATTTCCTTGAGTGCCAGGTGGGCAGAAGCACTGACTCCGATGGGCCACTGCTCGACATCTTGCCGTTGGAGCACAGACTGTTCCATATGAGCATGGATCGACACACTTTTCATTGAGACATTGGCGGTCTTGAGGACATTCTGGGTCGCTTGTACACTCGGCTGCGGGATGGGAGTCAAATTAATACTCATTCATGATCTCCTTGCAATCATGCTTATCATGTTTATGCATTGCTTGTGTGACGACTTACGTTTGTAGCACCGAACTTGCGGATTACCAGCCCATCCCTGAGGACAGATACACAAGGGTCGGTGAGCACTGGCTCGGCAGATTGCATTCGTTCCACATGGATTTTGCACGGCACACGGGTCTCGACAAACTTGGGATACACAAGCTTCCGTCTGAAGACAGTCGCTATCATGTGTACATTGTGGTTTCTCGCCTGGAATAATTTTTTTTGTTGAGAAAAACATATATAAATTTTACTTCCAACCCTTCCACAAAATATCATCATCCTTTTATACTCTACTACGGCCAACTCATTTACTACTCATGCATGCAGCTTGTCAATAATATCAGCAATGTTACATGTTGCGTGTGGCAAAAAATACTACAATAAAATGTTACTTTGTTTCTACAGTATATAGGTATATATATATATTGTGTGTACAGATTTGTGATATATTAATAATAATTACTACTCATGTCTTGTTTGAGAGCATGTTTTACAATGTAGTCTTTAGCCAATGTACAAAGCGAGTTTTTTTTTCTAGTTTTTTATGTTTTTTTTTAGCAACACGGCATTTAATGTTATACCTGAGTAGCACTCAGCCCCTTCGTTATTGTCAACAGATTTGGGGCAGCAAAATGTCTTGTGTTCGAACGGTTTGCAAATAGTCGTTTCAGGACAAGGGTTAACAACAAAGCAGGGGTTTTGGCACTGGCTATCCAAACATGCATTGATATTGTTACAGTCAACATCAGCAGCGCACTGTCTTCCAGGTCGTGGTGCCGCTACAGTTATCATAGGTTAGTTAAGGTCAGAGAGATTATGATTATGTGGCATTATGGCATGTATGTTATGATGACGATAGTATATCATGTAAAAAAATTGGTAATTGCATGGTCTTGTTGTGAACTATGATGATTAATTATCGGTTATTAATTATAACAATTTTGGCTCCTGCCTCGTTATTATTAATTGGATTAATCTGTAGTATAGTCTGAACTGATCTGATCGTGAGTTTTGTAAAATGTATTTTGATTTTGAATGATTAGCTGAGCGTGCGTGCGTACTATAATGCGAAATATAGTTATTTCTTGATTGTGTTCGCTGTATAATATAAAATGTTCTGTTTAGTCATGCAGAGTGGTAGTACGTACAACTACTGACCATGTTGGCGTTTTGTTTTGCATTATTATTAAGGGATCATGCGATGAGGCGCGTTTTAGGGTGTCATTAATAATAATGGTCAGCTTGATATAAAAATAATTTTAAAAAAATATATAAATTAATGTTTGTCAAAGCTGCACGCGAAAAAATACGATCCACTCCAAAAAGTCAATAGTAAATACTAAAGGCACTAAAATTCATTAAAATAACTGCGGGCTCTATAATAATTTTTTTTTAGATTATATAATTTTTTTTTGCAGATAATATAGCGCGTTAAAATTGGTTGCGGTTGCATATATTGT
>JAANSN010006464.1:0-10482 GCA_036850665.1 Dicranocentrus wangi | reverse complement strand
TTTTTTGTCGTGTATGTTATGATTTTAGATTAACTTTTTTTTTCTCAGGAACTTTGACTATATATAATATATATGTTATATATTTCTGACTAAACTTTGGCCCTGGACGTCTGACGCCTTTCTTTTCCAACTAAAACTCTTGTTTGTACCTGCTCTCTCTTGTGGTGAACGGAAAGGGAAAGGACGTAACCTTTTCCCACACACTGGCATTGCCTTGCCTTCATAGCAGACTCCTGATGAATATTTAATCATTCAGACCATGACGTATGCCTACCAAGAAAAAGTTGGTTTTGGAATAAACGGATTGGGATTTTGGGTTTCGGAAATGTTTAATTTTTTCATGTGATGCGTTGCCCAAAAACTGGAATGAGAATGAGATATTGAATGATTAACTTGGAAGAGGAAATGCTGATTTTCCAGTTTGTTTCAGACGGGAAAAAAATTATTATTTTAATGGAAATGGACGGGTTTTGCGGGCGGGATTGCTAACAGTGCAGATTTGTGTGCCAAGGACTTTTATTAGCATCGTTTTAAAAAATGCAAGAGTTGGAGACTAAAATAATAAACTCATGGCATGGCATGATCGGAGCTCATAAAAGTGGAAAAACTATTAAATTAGAGTAGACTCATTATTGTTAGAGAGGTTTCGTTTCAAAAACCGGAAAGTTTCTAATCAGAAACCCCTTCATTTTTCCCGTGTCAAATAGTTTGAAATCAATTAGCTTAGCAAGTCCATTAATTTTAACTTGACACGACATTATACTACTTCATGGTTCAGTCAGGTTCAATATAGAAAAAACTTGATTACATTACTTACCGTCTCCTTCGTGCTTTCTAGTCTTCTGTCGTCCAGCCACCACGTGATGTGAGCAGGTGGCCGGGATCCTATCGATTGACACATGAGATCATATTTCTTCCCGGCCGTGATCCGACTGCTCTTCCCCAGGATTGTCACTTCGAGTGGACTAACTGTAAAAAGCCACACGGAATAGTCGCAAACGTTAATAAAAAAACTCATATAAATATCAAAACCTCCTTCCGCTTCCTTTCTCCACCCTTCTTTCCTCGCCATATATACATGGCTCATCAATTTAATTAATTAAATTTAAAATACACAAAGAAACCCAGAACTTTTCCAGTCTTTCATTTTCCACCCTACAAGTCAAAGGAGAGTGAACCCCTCGAACTCGCAAGTTACTCAAGATTGGCTACACAAACATGCAACCACACTGCCTGCCAGAGTGCGTTTTACAAGGGCAACTTCCGAAAGGGTTGGAGAGGTGGAGCAATAATCAGGTTCTACGTTTGGGTCGTGTATATGACAATGACAACAATTGTAACTACTATATACTCATTACTCGCATGGAACTTCTTCATCTGTATATCTTTACCGTTACGTTGTTTTAGGGGAAACCAGTTAGTGTCATTAATGAGAGACAATAACATGTGTATTAATTTAGAAACGGGTCCCCCTTCCCCTCATCTCCCCAGGCCAATATTGGAATGTCTCTGTTTCCTCGGCTGCCGCACCACCGTAATATAATATAACCCACCCTCCATACACAAGCCCACAATTAAATGAATACTAATACCACCACCGCATCCCTGGTCCCCAACCATGACAAAATGAGAGAGGGGAAAGGGCTGAGGGAATTGGGATATAAAAATACGCCACGCCAGCTCCACTGGCATTCTGGCCTGACCAGCATAGTCTTTTTCTCCCCTACAGAAATTCAAATAGGTGGAAAACCAAAGACTACACACTGAATTCCTCTCTCACTATATAATCTAATGGTAAAATAAAAAAAGGAAATCCTTTTCTTTTCTTCTTTTTTTTGTCTACAAGACAAAGCAAACTAAGAATCACCATCATCAGGATCAAGTTAGCTCCTCCGCCAGTCGTATTACTTATGTGCATGTGCTGACGACAGGGGAATGGGAAAACACGAAACGAATCCTTTTGCCGAAAAAAAAACAACTTAAGAAAAACGGAAAGGGGGAAACCAACTGCACAATTATATTCTCACAGAGAGAGAGAGAGAGTCCCTTTCTTAGCTTTCAAGACCCTGAGCTTAGCTCAGGAGAAAAAAAATCAGTGCAACTCTACAATTTCCTTAAGTCAAACCAACACAGATTAGGGAAGAAAGTCTCATGAATGCCTCCATGCACACTCAGCACCATCACCAAACCCGTTTTCGTTCCCGTTCCCTAATATCCCCTCAATTTTTGTGGAAAAGAAGAAGACACGAAAGCTCCTGGTTCAGGCACGAAAAGAGCAGAACATTGTAATAACCTCGAAGGAGAAACACAAGAGTTTTTGGTCAAATTTTCTTGGAGCTCTCCACTCGGCTCTCTCTCTCTCTCTCTCTCTTTCCCTTTTTTATTTCGTGTTGGGAGCTGATAGAAAAACCGTAAAATCCATTTTACTACAAAAAAAACCAAGTCCGTGTTCCATCCAAGACCAAGTCCAGAGTATGCAATGCTGCTGCTGCTGAGGCTGAGAGTGAGTGACGTGCATGGGAATCAATCAGTCTTTTCTCTTTAAAACTAAAACCTCATCCATTGCACCACTCCACTGCCTTATGGCTGGGATATATAACCTTTCCGCAAAACAACACTTGCAAGGAAATCTTTCAAGATAAACTAGTGGCCGGCAGATGAGAAGAGTAGAAGAAGAAGAAGAGAAAAAAATCTCGCTGGACTTTTTTTTTCTTCTTCTTCTCTCCACCCGTATATACTACTCTTCAGGGATTCATCCTCACGTCTCAAAAGTCGTTTCAACTTGCCTTTTTTCCAAAAGGAAACAACAATAACAACGCAATAAACTGGGGGCTAAAGCTCAACGAAAAGAAAAACAACAACATATATATTTGGTAATACAAGTACGACTTGGACTTTTCCTCACAATCCCGAATCCTCCAAAAACTGACCGCATAATACATATTATGGAAAATGAATCAAGAAAGTTTGGTTTTTTCTTCTTCTTTACTCCTCCACAAAAACCTTATTAATCATAAAGAGGCAGAGAGCAAGGAAAAAAGCAATATAGAAAAAAGAAGGGAATCCACCGCTCTGTTGTGCTTCCGCAGTTCTCTCTCGCAAAATCCATTGTCCGCTTTTGTAAAAAAAACTAACTTTGCGGGTAAAAAACACGGATTTTTTTTTCTTCTTCATCGTCGTCGTCGTACCCGCATTGCTTCGTTTGTGTGTGCTCTAATGAAATTTTTTTTCTTGGGCGCACGCACACAACATGCACTACTAGCTCTTGGTTTTGCTCTTCCTATTAGAGTATTTTTTTCTCCAAGAAGAAAAAAAACTTTTCCAGGAGAAAACGAAGCGGCGGAGAGGAGAAAGTAAACAAGGGCGGCTATGGTGGTGGTGGTCGCAGAGAGTACATGCAATTTCCATTTGCCATGTGGGAATAAAAAAAGGTCTCGGGAATATTTGGGATTATATTGAAATGGGAGGGAAGGAGGGAAAGAAGAAGACACATGCAAGACGTATTTTTTTCCTTCAGATGATAATCGACGCAGTTTCCTCACATGACTGCATAATATAATATCCTTCCTTATGCATTTCGATACTGACTGACGCATGAGATTGTGGTGCGGTGGTAGTGGGGATCTGTTAAAAGGTAAAGTCAACATCAACATGTCTGGATCGATGATGATGATAATAATAATAATAATAATAATAATAGCGAGGAAAGTAGCTTTATAATTTGATATTTCAAGAGCAAAAAAATAATAATAACTTTTGAGGGAGATAGATGGATAGCAGTCATGTCGATTTATTTTTATACATGAAATTATGGCTCATCTTTAAAAAAACGTGAGGAGGAATGGGATATATTATATATATTTCTCCTCAAATGAAGTATGTGTGAGCGGAGGAGTCCGCAAAATCAAAAAAGTAGGCGAGTGTGGTGAAAGGCAACCAAGTTGAAAATTCGGTTGACTTGACTGTTTTGGTGGAAATTGAAGTTTGCCAAGAGATGTTATTCGATTACTCTCTCTCTCCCTCTCTCTCAGTCAGTATAACATACTTTGTCGAGAGTCAGAAAGATGGGAAGGGATTTGTGCAATTATTTTGCACTGCTGGATGGCTTCCCAGATTGATTTTTTGTGGAATTCCGAAAATGGTTTAGGTACCCAGTCAGCCATAGCCACCCTGTTTACAACTCTTCTCCAGACTTTGGGCACAAAAAACATAGTGATGATAATAGAGAGATGTAAAAAAAAGAGAGGAATATATAAATATATATAGGGAGAACGAGGGTGGGTATATAAGGATTCGAGTGTGGTTTGGTTTTCGTTTCGTTTTTTTTTTCTGTGCAGATGTCTGGTTTACCAGCTTGTTTTCTTATTCTATTATCTGACCATTGTACAGCTCAATCGATTTTCGGCACAGAATAATAAACAAGCAATTAGGATTCCTTCCTGGAAATAAGTACACGGCAGAGTGCACTCGAGAGGAGAGGAGATTGGGAATGTAGATCGGAAATTCCAAGCTGTTTACCCGGTTAGAAATGGTTAGAAATGAGTTTGGCACAGTTTGGCCATTTCCCTTATTCTCCTCCGCATGGCATCATCATCATCATTATCATCATCATCGCATACCTTCTCCATTCTGACTTTGGCTTTCCCCGTTTCCTTCTGGACAATTTCAAATTAGCCATATTCAATAGCTAATTTCGGAGATGAGTTTGGAGAGAAAAAAAAGAAGAGAAGAGAAGTAGTTGTGCCTATGGAACAGGGAGTTTTGGTGTGTGTGTGGCTGTGTGGCAAGCAAGCCCAAATGGGAACTCAAAAAAGAATCGTTATCATCATCTCACATCCTCGTCCTCTTCTTCCCTTTGTTGTTGCAAAGGAGACTACTACTTTTTTCTTAATCCCTTAGCCACACGATGCATCCTCCTCGTTTCCCCATTGTTAATTGAATATGGTTATAGATAAAAAGATATATACGTATATATGCGATTGAGAGGAGGGAGGGGGGAGATGGGGGGAAATTTCATCCACTTATTTCGACTTGGAAACTCATCACGGATGGATTTTTTTTTGCTTGGATCCANAAAGATATATACGTATATATGCGATTGAGAGGAGGGAGGGGGGAGATGGGGGGAAATTTCATCCACTTATTTCGACTTGGAAACTCATCACGGATGGATTTTTTTTTGCTTGGATCCAATCCTCTTTTGATGTGACCAGCAGCCGTCCTGTTGTTATTCCTCCGAAGAGGGACTCGTCGACTGGGTTTGGTGGAGACAAAAAAAATTACGTGACGTTTATGTGATAATGTAAACATTAGAACTGGGAAAGGGATGAAGGGGAAGTTATTATGGGGATAAAAGGGAGGAAAAAAGAAGAAAAAGAAAACGTAAACACATTTTTTCTTCTTCTCCTCTCTGTGCAGCTTCCCATAAAAGACGACTCTGGGCGCTATCCCTAAAAATGTGTGGTAGCAGAGGAAAAGGTTTTTGTTTATAGTTATGAGCCATCATCATCAGCAAGAAAAAAGGAGAAGAAGAAGGTTATATACAAAAGGAGCACTAATTCCTAGGTGTCACTGCCAACTTTTTCTTCTTCTGCTTCTTCTTCTTCTATTTTTACCCTTTTTTCTTAGTCATCCTTAAGTATTTTTATCGTTGGTATGCATCACGTAGCATTTCCTCGTCTCCCATTCTCCTCATGGCTGTTCTGTCATGTGAGGAGGGACACACCCAAAAAAAATACTGTATATCTTGTTTTGCTCATTTCCTGAATGTAACTCGGACTTGGTCCGGCCGTTTTTTTTGTTTGTTTGAGAATAAAGCCTACCAGAATGGAAATGTTTTGTTTGGCTTTGGAGAAAATGATAGTGGTCAGTAGAGTGACACGCGGGAGGAACTTGACGTCTCCTCGTCAACGTTTTATAGGAGAAACAGAGGGTGCATATGTCTCCCGTCCATTTCAGCTGCTGCTGCATTGCATATAGACAGCTCGATCGGCTACAATATTTTTTTCTCCCTGTGGGCAACTGTGTGTGTGCAACACAGTTGTCCATCAAAAAATATATATACTTATATACTCCCGTAGACACACGTTCTTTTCTCTTTTCCTCCTCACTTCCGCAATGCCAATGTCAAATGCAACGCAAAGGCCGTGTTCTTGTCTACGGGGGAACGCACACTGAATGAGAGAGTGCGAGACGAGGAGTGCAATGGCCAGCCGAGTTGTTCCTTTTTCTGGAAAGAATGACCTTAGGAAAAACGCCAACTCATACATTAACAAGACGAGTGGACAGCTCCAACAAAAATATAGAGAGAAAGTTGGTAGGAAGGAGAGGAGGAAGTGGGAGTATGTGTATGTGCGTATTTGAGAGGAGAGGAGTCAACTCGACGGGAGACACACGTGCCTTGTGTCAAGGCTCCTAAAGTGTTTTAGTTTTTTTTGAAGACATAAGGAGCTATTGTGAGGAAGAAGAAGAAGAATAAGGAAAAAGTATAAAGTGGAGGAGAGAGTTGCGTTAAAAGCAGCTGGCTGTGCAGCTAAAAATGGGAAACAAAAAGGAAAGGAAGGAGAAAAAAAGAGTTTTCGAGAGAAAGAGTTTTTCTCTTTCACATCGTGAAGGGTTGTTACAGCGGCTTCCTGGATTTTAATGGTTGCTGGCTTGTTTTTAAGAGATTTCTTTTGAGTTGCTTGCACTCTCTGGACACACGCAACGCGCAACGAGAGCTTTGACAAGGGATTTTTCGTTTTGTTTTGTTTTGTTATAGCTAAATGAAATTTTGGGAAAACAGCCTGCTTATCGGACTAGTCTGGCGTGATACATCAAACTATAAAAAAAATAATTCGAGGGGGACGTTATCAAGAGGAACAGTGGACCAATTAGATGGAGACTATTTTGAAAGGTTGATATGATATGGTGTTGCGAACATTTTATGCAGTGTTCCAGAATATCATAAAATGTTTGGGGTCTCTTCGAACTGTTGTCATAATTTGATGAACAGAAAGGGACTAAATGTGTAATTGCAATAATACACTCAATTGGACCAGAAAATTGCACACTGGCCGTCATAATAATTTAATTACGCAGGTTTTGAGTTGTTTTTGAAGATGATTACATGACCATATTGCCATCAGACTTTCAAAACAACTTGACCACTCACGTTGTTTACATTCAATTCAACTGTCAGGATTGCTTTTGTCAAATGCGTAGTTGCTTTTCGCTACCTGACCTGAGTTGATGCTCGCAAAAGTGGACAAACCTATGCTGTTTCCGATTACGTAATTCCGAGTAATAACATTGAAGAATATGGCATCACCAAGTTCGTATATTTATAAATGAACTCTATGAATTTTGTTTTACGAAACAGAAGCAAGCAATGAAAAGAAATTGAGGCTGCTAACAGTGTTTTCTAGTTGACCACAAACATAGTATTAATAATTTATATGATCTACATTCTAATTGAATTTGACGTTGCAACAAATATTTCATTTGGAATCGCACACCCAATCAACATAGATCACTTGTTCTTGCTCTTGTAGCGGTGGCTCTGAAATAGTGTTTAACCTAGTACACTCAAGTATCACTATCAATTGATTCTAATAGTAAGCATAAAAACTGTCCTTAGCCCAGGTTGTCAATCCAAAATTTAAAATGACACAATTTTAAATTCCCTACCGCACCGCATATCCAGACACCACTCTCATTCACAATATTATCCTGCCCATCTTAAATGGAAATCAAGTTAGCTACTTCACCAATAATACCCTAATCGCTTTGAAAACATGGATGACATGTTGCCATCCTGTGATAGCACTTCAATCTTTAAAAAAAAGTCTAATCTAGCTCAAATCCTTTTTTCCTTGATAAATCTCTCCTTTTCCAGTGAACTGGAAACACTCAAAAGCTTTTAAGTAACTTTTCCCATGTTTTCCTTACAGATTACACCCTCCTGTTATTTAAATGTGGAAAAACTATCAAGGTCCAACCAAAAAAACCCAGAGCATCACTATCGATCTCTATAACCCGCTGTTGAAACATGTTCATTGTGGAAGAAACCCATTACTCAGCGCATTCATGAGCCTACTTACTTGCAGCAGTAAAAGAGTAACAAAAAATGCAAAACTCACAATTCATATCCAACTGGACGGTGGTAGCAAGCGGCCTGCTAATATTGTTATTGGAAGCTTCACACGTTAGCTCCGCTCCCAGATCCGATCTCGCCAGTATGGATATCGTCAAGTCATTCTTCATCATTCCATCTTCATAGTAGTCACTCGTATCAATGAGCTTTCCATTCCGATACCAAACGACACGAGGGGGTGGTCTCCCTGTACAAGAAAAAAAATATACAATTCATTCAATCATCCACCATGAAATATTACATTCCATCATAATATCATCCTCATATCATGCACAGTCCAACACAAAAATGGTCGAGTAGTAGTCGTAGTATATCAATAAAAAATGCTTTATTTAGTCATCACTGATCACATGCTACATATCACTACGTACTACTCCTTCTACCTAACCGATTCCTTGTTCCACCTTCACATTCCAAAATTCAACCAAGGATTATATTAAACCACACGCGAATTACACTTTTTCATACGTCAGGAAATGCATGGTTGCACACAACCATTCTCCAATCCTCCGTCCAACCAACCATCTTCATCATCATCGTCATCATATCATCATCCATATACCACAAGGTCATCAATCAGTTTTTTCCCATATGTACCTATAGTTCAAGGGAACCGATACACTTACATCGCTTCTCCCTAAAAAAACGTATCCATCCAACTCCGTTTTTCGTCTCACGACTGACATTCCCGTCATGAAACGAAAAGGAAAAGGGAATGAAATGGGAACCGAAGGGAGATGGAGAGCGGATGCCCAAGAGAAATGACAAAAAACAGGGAAAAGGGAAAATATATTAAAATTCTCACTTTGCTACAAAGAGGAAGATGAAGAGGAAGAAGAAGAAGAAGAGGAGAGAAAAAAGATTGTTCTTCAACACCCTCGCCCCTCTCCTCTCCGTATTGAACATTGCAGAGAGGGAAAGTGAGCCCGAAGATTAAATATCTGGAGAGACTCAGTTCTCAAAAGGAGGAGACTACAAAAATATGATGGGAAAAGGGTCTGGTTTCTTTTCTTGTGCGCAAGGAGCAACATTTCTCATAGCTTTAAAACTTGTTTGAGAGGAGGAAATAGCATAGCGGAAGTAAAAGTGACGGGAGTGCAGTTTCCAGAAGAAAAAAAAGAGATCCAAAGTGTATATATATATATTTTTTCAAGGTTCCCACTTCTCACTCACAATCTTCAAGAGGGAGTCCCAAAGGAAACTTTTTTCTAGTGGAACGGTAGGGAAAAGGCAGGAAATACGTAGGAAACAAAAAATCTGAAAGTGTTTTTCTCTCCACTCCGCCAATCTGAAAGTCTTAAAGATGTGGAAACTTTTTGTGGGACCTTATTATTTCTGGTTCTGGTGCAACAACTGCCATATTTTTTTCCTTCTATATTTACAATCCAATATTCTAGATTGTTTCACACGGGAAATTCAGAACCGACAAGGTATGAAAGTGAGGAGAGAGAGGAGGAGAGAGAACAAAAATAAAAAAAACTTTTCCTATATTTTCCTCGAGGCTGTGCTGTGTGTTTCTTAACAAGTCTGGTGTGGAACATAAGCTCCTCCGCCAGTTTATATAACAATCATGGCAAGTTATGCATGATGTTTTGGAAAAACCAACCGACTTTCCTTGCAGTTTAGGAATTAGTTGGAGGAGCTTGGAGCACACCATTTGCATCTGAATCTGAAAAACTTTCCCCATTTTAAAACGAGAGAGTTGCACTTTTGTCCCATAATTTAAGACGCTTTTACACGTGTTTCTTCCACCACCAAAATAATGCACTCGCGTGTTTTCTCTCACAATAGGAGGGTGTACACTTACTATGCAGTTGTGGAATTTTGGTGTGGGGGGATATGAATTGGATGCAAGTGTAAAAACATTTTTGGGAAAATGCTTCGAGAGCCCATAAATAAAAACAGTGTGTAGAGTAGTACAGACCCAGTACAGATCAGCACTTTTCCTCAAATCTCTTTTCATTCCCACCTTCCATATCCCACCACCACAATAGCAATAACACTAGTGCCGGGCGTGGAATATTATGCATTTCCCAAAATCCTTGAGCCGTGCATGCACACCACCTACCTATTCATATTATCCTTGAGCATTTTTCTATAGTGCAGCATGCACTACACCACTTCAACTTCCATTACACCGCTTCCATTGAAATATAAAAAAATTCCTTCCCCTCTGCAAAGGGTTTTCCCCCTAATATATTTTTCGGGTTGTAAAACAATTTTTTTTCTTTCCGAGTGGAACAAGAAAACTCCTGCTGGGTAAAAAAAGGAAACCTATTAAGTAATAGTTGGGGTGATGGGACGGAACTATACATGTCCATTGCATTGCATTGCATTGCACCAGCTTT
>JAANSN010006463.1:0-10483 GCA_036850665.1 Dicranocentrus wangi | reverse complement strand
TGCATATATAATATTTTTTTCTTCAGAATATTCGTTGGACCTGGACTGGAAAACCAACTCACTACATGAGCGCGGAGAATGCTTTTGTCAATCCTCCGTTTCAAGTACAACTTTCAAACTTGTTAGACATGCTCGGGAATGAAGGGAAGGGGAAGGGGCTACAGTGCGACATTGAGTTTTCGAAATGTTAATTAAATCTGCTCTGTACTATCTCACAAGTTATTTAAAAATAATTGATAAAAAAATGTGGCGTACGTAGACATTTGTACTACACACTGCAACGCTATATACAGATTCGACGAATTTAAAAAAAAATTGTTTGCTCCAGAAACTTGAATTTACCAATGTCCTACTAAACGTGTGATTAAAACGAAATGAAATATAATTAATTTTGTCTGCTAAGTAAATTTATGGGAATAGTTCATGCTCATATTGTATCATATTATTCGCTAAGGATATATATATATATACGTATATTACCCTTTTTTGTCTTTGGGCAATCTGAGCTGCTAGGTACACCACATGGGCATTATTTCACAAACTGGACAAGATGCGATGAGAGGAGAGAGATTATCCATCCATGTTGTAGTACCACCCATCTCTGCTCAAAAATAACAAAGAAGGAGTACAGGTAGATAGGTATTATATTATGATCGAGCACACAGACACACAGATCCGTGTGATCTCTAAAATATCTACATCATACAAACGGCTTGTGAATGAATACTATGTACAGATTTTGCAAAGCTACTGTATACCTTAATTAGCAAAATTGTACAAAACTAAAAGAGGATTTCCTTGGCAAATTAAATGACTCATTCACACGTTTCTAGTCCATACATTGCAAAATGTATGTGGAGTCTTGGATTCTTGATCTTCACTTGCTCGGATAAATAAACTGGAATAAGGTTCTTCTAATATACAAATAAAAGATTATATCATCCTTTCATAGACCATTTACTTTAGATAATTTAAACCACACAGACCACAGTTGCTCACTATAATTAAAATTAAAATTTTCAAAAGTCGTCATAAAAGTGTGACAGAATATATTATCACAAAATAAGTATTTTTTGTCGATTTGACTAAGCAAAATAATGGAGAATTAAGCAGCGAGATTTCCTACTTTAGCACGAAAAAGCTAATATATTATACGAGCTAATAATTATATGAATATTATGATAGAAGCGCAAACATTTTCGTGGGTTGTTTTTGAGGAGAGCTCTGCAAATGAAAGGCGGCGGTGATGATGATGATGATGATAATGATTGTTGGGATTACGAAATACGGAAAATAGTATACAGATAGGAAAGTTTAAGACAGAAGTGTTGTTTTAGAAGATCTAAAGGGAACGCAATTCCCCTTTACACCTAGTATAATATATTAATATGCTTATTTCAACTATGCATATATATGGCAAACATTACTTTTATCATTTGGTTTTCTACAAAAGTGGAGCAACCAGAATGGAATATTGTGTCGTCTTGCTATGATATGATATTCTTACATGTTACACATATTTTTTCACGTGAGTTGGGTGGTGGGTGGTGTGGTGGTGGAACAAGTTGTTGGATGGATTGAGCTGGCATAAATGAATACTCGTCGTCGTTCGTCGTCGTGTACACTCTTTCTTGGACGGGCTTTTGAGATAAACGCACACGTAATACAATACGCTCGTAATAGTAAAACTTTTGATTCACTAAAAATCTGGCTGTATGTTGTAAGTACATATATATATATATGTATTATATACACAGCCTCACTCACAGTCCAACTCTTTATCTGGTGTCTAGTGTGCTTTCTTTCTTGGCTGTTTACTCATTATACCTAATAATTCCTAAAGTGTGAAAAGGATCGCTGCTCGTTATACATTATACCAACTCTTACAATTAGTTGTGGTTTTGTTGATGTTGCTGGGTTAGATTCTAAAACCGTATTTCTTGGAGGAGGTTCAGTCCGACTTTGAAATTATTCTGCTTCCTAGTTTTCATGTATTTATCACCACTCCATTTTTATTCGAGTTTTTTAAGTGGTCCACATTTTGGATTATAAAAAAATCCTCGTTTGTAAAAACAGTCAATGGCATACGTATAATATATAATATAGCATATATTATTGTGCACGTTTTCACATTACTTATTTTACTACTCACACACAACCAACTTTTAAATCTATTTTTGTAACTGAATATTTTGTTATATGATCTTCGTAGAACCTTTTTTTGATCCTTTCGTGACCTGACTCGTCGACGACGACGACAACAATATGGCAAACAGCAAGCCTCGGATGCCAGGTGGGATGAAGAGACTAACACTAGACCTTAAATTGTTCTAGTGTCCCGTCTGTTTTGCTATCCCCGAAGCAGAAATTTACCAGTGCAAAAATGGACACAGCACTTGTGGGCCTTGCTGTGCGAAAAGTGTTGAGCAATGTCCTCAGTGCATGGAGCCATGGGGTGGTGATAATAATAAAAATAATGGCAAAATCCGAAATCTTCCATTGGAAGCGGTCATTGCTGAAATGGAAGTTGGCTGTAGGAACAAGGAGCATGGGTGCAGGGTGATGATGCCAAGGAAGGCGCTCGCAGCACATGTTGAAAACCGCTGCAAATTCACGTATTATAGAAATATAACAACTACATATATATTGAAATTGATGATAGCTAAACTAAATTAAGATACACTACTGATACTGCTCAACAAACTACTACAAAATAATGCTTCACATTTAATTTCATTTTTTAGTCCAATCAACCTTTGCAAAATACTGGGGTACACTACTTGCGATTTTCTGAGTACACCATATCGTGACATTTACGATCATTTTGTGGGGCTGCAGCACAAGGTGGAAATCGTGGAGCTGCGNTTTACGATCATTTTGTGGGGCTGCAGCACAAGGTGGAAATCGTGGAGCTGCGGAAATGCAAAAAAGGAGTGTTTAGTTGCCGAATAAGTCTGACTTTGGCGCATCTGGACTCAATCAAAGAAAATCACATCAAACTTGTAACAGTCGAATATAAGGACTCACATTGGGAAACCTTGGTCTGCTTATATAATAGTGTCGAGCGAGAGGATTTTTCAGTGGTTTGTCTCTACCTTGGACATGATGAGCAACCTCCAAAATGGGACGTGTCAATTGAATTACGTGCAGACAAAAAGGTTGAATAATATTTTATATGAGGATATAGTAAATAATATATTAATTATTATGGGTCCTGATAAAACTCGAATGAAAAAGTTTGAAAGTAAGTTCGGAAAGTGAGATAAAAAATGGTGGTGGATTCAGTAGGTTGATTTTATTATGCGAGTTTCAGAATATTGGCTGGCTTTGGTGTGACCCAGCTATCGGCTACCGGACGATCAAGGACGCCCTGCGGGCTCCCCCTTTCAAAGTCTCGATTCCGTACTTGGAGGAGGTTCTCGGGAAGGATGAGGAACTTACCTTGGAAATAACATTTTCTTAATAAAGTTTTGGTTGTTTTTGTGTACAATATTTGTTGACTCAATGCAAAACCATATCGGATCTGCTTGTAATAATGTTAACTAAAACTAAATGTATGAAAGAATCAGCAAGCTCTAAAAGAAAGAAATCAAATTTTTTTGCTAATAAACTAATTTTTAATTTAATTTTTGTTAATTTTTTTAAAAGTTGAGATACATAAATTTTATATAATATTGTGGAAGAATGCGAGATCCTTTGTTTGCCCACTCCATGTAATAAGTCCAGCCAGTGTACTCAAAAATCCCATCTTGCTTAATCCCAGCTAGCCTAGCCCCATACTAATTTGCATTTTTTAGTCCAATCAACCTTTGCAAAATTTGGGGGTACACCGGTACACCAACCAGCCGCCGCTACGATTTTCTGCCGCATATGACTTCAATGACTTGCATGACATCCCGCAAAAGGCTCATCATGATGGCACATGACGCAGTGCATATGGGAAAGAAGAGGGAACACGTACGTGTGGGAATATGCTGCTGGTCTCATAGTCAGTCAGCAACAACTTCCGTTCAGATTGGTTTTGGGAGTCACATGTTAAATGTTTACTTTATTGCTACAGACAGAGACAGACAACTGTCCTACTCGTACTTAATATATGTCTTTTTTAAATAATTTAATCTCTTCTAAACCTAAACTCATTCATCAACTTTGACTTCACCAGCAAGCAGCAGGCTTTTGATCAGCAGGTAAGGTTTAATAGTTTAATCTTCAAATCTCCATTAAGTTGCAAACGTAGAGCATTATCACTTAAACATTTTCCAAAAAGACTCCAAGGATCCACTTGATTGACTCTATCGTGACAAATAAAATAAGTTAATTAAACATTATTATTTTATGTTACGTTGTTTGTAGAGTCTCCTGCCAGGCGCTTCCCAGTCACCATTCACAATTTAATGTTTGTAACTGTGGCTCCAGGTTGTGCTAGAGAAATTGATATTCAATAATAATATTGGACTACTGACAAGACAACTGACAGACGGCAAGACTGACAGAGGGCAGACGGGTGTCAATGGAAAATAATAATAGTAGCAGTCGCCAACAACGCCAAAACTTGGAGATGGTGAAAGTTGCACAGGCCCTATTCGAGTGTCCCGTGTGTTTTGAAATCCCGGATGGGAATATTTTCCAATGCGGCTATGGGCACGTGATTTGCGAACCTTGTTCTACAGGGATGCAACTCTGTCCTCAATGTAGAGGGTCACTGGACAATGTCTGGTGATGGAAGGATTTGTTGCTGCAATGGAGGTTAGCTGCAAGTACGCGGAGCAGGGGTGCAAGGTCACGATGCTACGAAGGGACTTGGCTGCTCACCTTGACGACTGCGAATTCTGGTGATCATCATCTTCTGGAGTAGTTCACTTTCAACCTTTGATTGATTTAATATTTTAATCAGGATTTTTAATTATTACGCTGGTTTTTATTTGTAGCACAGTGGAGAAGATTAACATTTGCAAGATGCTGCGATTCTCGAGCTGCGAGTTTTCGAGCCGAAGAGCAGATAAACTTTTCCGTCATTTTGTAGAGCATAATAAGATATCAACTCATTCGTTGTCGACAATCTTGAAAGATGGATTAAAATCTAAAATCCAGTTGAGTTTGAGAACCTTCTTGGAACGGGCGAGAGCAGCGGAGGTCAACTTCAGTCTTTCTGGAGCTTTGGAACTACCTGTTGAAGGACGACGTCGTCGACATCATGAGAAATTCCTGATTACCTTCTGCTTGAACTATGAGAAAGGGGTGGTGTCGGTGACCTGTTTCTACCTCGGGCAAGATGAAGGGTTTGCAAATGAAGTCGCAGTTACAATGGAACTGGTTGCGGTAATAAAGGTACAACAAAATTCAATTAATTACCGTAGTTTGGGGGAGTGCAAGTCTTGGTGTTCCGAATCAATTGACTGATGTATATGTTATATATTATACGTATGTATTTAAACTTTCAGAAACTTCGTTGGAGTTGGAGCGGAAATCCGACTTGCGTCATGGAAATGGAGACCGTTTTGAGCAATCCCCCGTTTCAAATCCAGCTTTCCAACTTGTTGAAGATGCTCGGGGAGGCAAACGACGGGTTAAAATTCAACATTGAATTTTCAAAATGCTAAAAAATTGATATTTTAATTCAGAATAGTTTTTGAAAAAAGTGAAATGTTACATACATGGATATTTATGTTACGAATGCTACACTACAATTGATGGTTTCGATGAAATAATAATATTTAAAACATTGTGCACTTGTGGAAGTGTTTAAATTAATGCTAAACACGCGCAGACAATGTAATCTAATGATAAACGCGTAATTAATCCTAAATCCTAAATATTATAATATTGAATTGTCACTTGTTTTGTTGTTATTGTATTAGTCGCATTTTGAATTAGTGACTCAATAAATACAATACATGTAAATATATAATTTCTGGTATGATTGGCGGGCGACTTATTTTCTCAATATTTGGTTAGCATATAAACTATACATGTAAATAATGGTTGATTATGTAGCTGAATCATAGATGAAGCGTATTTAAATGCTTTTAGAGCTGGTTAGTTTGTCTGGTTGTGCGTGTACTCCGTAAATTTGATTTGATATCCTTGGATGGATTTTGTTCAAGCCTGGTGTGGCTGGACAATCCTCGAGGGTCAAGGATGCTGCCCTGCGAGGTGACTTTAGCCCTGATCGGGTCACGGGTGTCGCGGTAATGTAATATTAATGCAAGATTGATTTCTTTCTGCATTTGCCTTGTATTATTGAATGGATATGAAATGTTGAGGTTGGGAGTCATACTTACTTACTGCATAATTCACTTTCATAATTTAACCAGAGTAGTGAAATCACTTTTTTGTGCCATTGCCAGTCTCCGTGTCGGCCCCCATATATATTTTAGTTCGCTATATGCATTGACTCGTTCAGAGTGAATTTTATACATTTCCTTTCCAGCTTTTTTGTGTGGAATGATGTTCATGCATGAGGGACGACGAGATCATAATATATCACATTATTTGCATCCATCACTTCAACCAACTTGTAGGAGTAATCTATATAATGTTGTCTTGCTCCAAACTCGTGTCATATAGATGTACATGCGCTGGTGCAGAGAACATTTTTACAATTTGCAATTTGCGTCACCACTACAAAGGTTAACTTGCCTATTACAAGTTTTTGAGTGTGTTTTTTTTATGTGTGAGCTAATAATTATTATGAATACTATGAAAGCGCAAACATTTTCGTGGGTTGTTTTTAAGGGGAGCTCTGCAGATGAAAGATGATGATGATTGTTGGGATTTCGCAATATGGAAAATACAGAGCATAAAGACTAAGACAGGATCGATTGACGAGAAGGAGAAGTGCTGTTGTTTTGGATCTGCCCAAAGGGAAGTCAATTCTCCTTTATTTCTGGTATCATATATTATTAATATGCTTATTTCAACTATGCACATGGCATTGGCAAACATTACGTATATCATTATAAAATTATAAACGTTTAGTTTGGTTTGTAATACTGATTGAGTGTGCAATGCTCATCACATTCTTTACACGTATGTGGTTTACACAGATTTAGTTTTTTTAGAAGTGGAGTGACCAGAAAGGAATGTGTCGTCTTGCCATTATATTCTCTTACATGTTGCACTTTTTTTTCGCGTGAATTGGGCTACATGTTGTTGGATGGAGCTTGCATAAATGAATCCTCGCGTCGTGTTGTTTGTGTACACTCGTAGACGGGCTTTTGAGATTAAATTTAAGGCTTACGTACAATACTAAGGCTTAGTAACACTTTTTATGCATTAAATAATCTGACTGTGAGTTTATTCCGTCTCATCATCTCGTGTGGTGATATTAATGGGAATGAAGCAAGCTGGTTTGACGTCACAAACCAAGCAAGTTTATGTTTTAACTTTCCATTATCACTATCACATAAGAAAAGGGTATGATGGCAATCATATATACAATACTTATTTTGGTTCGAAATTATACGGTGTCTAGCTTTCTGTTGTTTTTGCTGGCTTCCAGAATGATTTGATTTCATATGTGTTTTCTGATTTCTGCTGATTATCTCCTTATGCAGAGAAGAAGGTGATGTCGGGTTATAAAATATCTTCTTAACGTCAAAAGGTTAGGATATAGTACTGTGCTGTACATATGGAGTAAATAATATATTATTATATACACAATTACACAACCCAACTCTGTATCTGATGTACTTTCTCGTCCGTTTAGTTATTTTTTTACCTAATTCCTGAAGTATGAGAAGGTAAAAGGCCGCCGCTCGTCATACCCACTCTTGGCTGTGTTGTTATTGTCGGGTTATACTCGAAAACCGTATTCGTGGAGGAGGAAGTTCAGGCTTCAGAATTATTCTGCTTTCCTAATTTTTATGTATTTATCACTACATTTTTTTATTATTGGATTTTAAATGGATACACATTTTGGATTAGTCCTTAAATCCTTGTTTGTAAAAACAGTCAATGGCATATGTAATATATAGCATAGTGTACTTTTGCACATTATTTTACTACGTACAACCAATAACTAAATATTCTGGTAGGATTACACCTATCAGGTAAGTATTTGGGCTGTTGGCGCACAACAAAGTTCTTATGCGTCAACACCCCTGTTGACGGATAAGCGGGATGCGTGAACCGGGCTGTTGACGCATTATAAATTTTTCATGCGTCAACAGCCCAAAGACCTGATAGGTGTAATCCAACCAATATGTTTGTGACTGTATATTTTTTTATAATTTTCGTAGCACATTTTGATCCTTTCGTGACTTGATTTGATAATAATAATGGCAAATAGCAAACCTCGGATGCCAGGAGGGATGAAGAGGCTAGACAATAAATTGTTCGAGTGTCCCGTCTGCTTTGCTATCCCCGAAGCAGAAATTTACCAGTGCAAAAATGGGCACAGCACTTGTGGCCCTTGTGCGGGAAGTGTTGATCAATGTCCCCAGTGCCGGGAGCCTTGGGACAAGAATGGAAAAGTTCGTAATCTTTCCATGGAAGCCGTAATTGCTGAAATGGAAGTTAGCTGCAGGAACAAGAAGTATGGGTGCAGGGTCACGATGCCAAGGAAGGAGCTAGCAGCACATGTTGAAAACCGTTGCAAATTCACGTATAGAAAAATAACAATAACTTAATACTAGCTAAATTAAATTAAGATACACTGCTCAACAACAAACCTAAATGCTCAATTTTTTACTGATTTCATTTTTTAGTCCCATCAATCTTTGCAAAATATTGAAGTACACCACCTGCGATTTTCTGAGCACACCCAATGGTGACAATTACGATCATTTTGTGGAGCAGCACAAGCTGCAAATCGTGGAGCTGCGAAAATGCAAAAAAGGAGTGTTTAGTTGCCGAATCAGTCTGACTTTGGCGTATCTGGACCCAATCAAAGAAAATCACGTCAAACTTGTAGCAGTCGAATATAAAGATTCACATTTGGAAACCTTGGTTTGCCTATATAATAATGTCGAGCAAGGGGACTTTTCAGTGTTTTGTCTCTACCTTGGACATGAACAACCTCCAAAGTGGGACGTGGCAATTGAATTACGTGCAGGCAAAAAGGTTGATTGAATTTTATATGATATAATATAATATAATATGGATCTCCTGCAAAACAAAATGGATTCAGTATTTTGATTTTATTTCATTATGCGAGTTTCAGAATATTGTCTGGAGTTGGAGCGGCCCAAGTATCAGCTATCGGAAGGCCAAGGACGCCTTGGGGGCTTCCCCCTTCAAAATTTCGATTCCGTACTTGGAGGAGGTGCTCGGGAAGGATGAGGAACTTGCCTTGCAAATAACATTTTCCTTAAGTATTGATGGGTTTTAAACAATTTTTTGACCAACTGCAAAAACCATATCTGCCTGTAATATTAACTATTTAATTCTAAGATGAATCACCATCAAGTTGCAAAAGAAAGAAATCAAAGAAAATTAATTAAATCTAATTTTCGGTTCAGCGCGGATTCTACTTGATAATTTTTATAAGCCCCCATTTAATAGACTTTGGTCCAATTAATAGAGAATTCTAACACAACAACAAGAAGGTTTTTCTTATTACACGAGTTCCTTCACTGGCAATCGGAATCTGTGTGGTGACGTGACGTGACTATTGTAACTGACTGATGTTCCAGGGGTGGAAAGGTTAGGTTTCCCATAAATATTCATCAATGTGTTTGTGTTGTTACAAATTTTCCGCTTTAAATGAGGTGGTGGTGTCCGAAACATTTTAGCCTAGAAACATCCATTCCCAAAAAAGGTTAGGCATGAACTAAGCTGCGATTTCCCGAGCCTGACACATGACACCACAAGGCAAGGCTAAAGGCACATCACATGACGCGTTCGTATGGAGAAGAGGGAACACGTGCGGGAATAATATTATTATTATTATTATACTGGTCAGCAACTTCAGTTTTGTCGGCATGCATAGGTAAAACTTTAATTAGTACACTATTTTTGGGTTTTAGGATAATGATGCAAATGTACCATGTTCACCTTTACTTAAACACATAATGTAGTTTACACAGAATCCGCCCACTTTGGATACTCGGCATGTGGGATGTTTTCGCATGGATTCTTTCTTCGCCACGTTCGAATAAATACACAAGGTAGGTGGTGGGCACGTCTAACTTTAAATATATTGTATTCCTATGATCGAGAGCTCACGCCACTGTACATTCCTCAATTATAATGTAACAGTAGAAAGAGTGTCACATCAATTCGCCAAAGCAAAATCCTTCTTTGCCTTTTTTGGGCAGTCGAGTCCGAGCCCTCCTCCCTGCTAAAATGCAAAGTTCCTTCGTCCTACAACTACCAAAAATAGCAGTTTTTTTAGCATTTAAGCAAATGCAAAGCAAGGTTTTTGCATGAGACGAGCGAGGTCGGACTCTTGCATTGCACATAAATTAACGTGCTTACTTTGTCATGTTGCATATTATTTTACTAAATTTTGGGGAGTAACGTAGTAGTGTTCTTCAATCAC
>JAANSN010006462.1:0-10486 GCA_036850665.1 Dicranocentrus wangi | reverse complement strand
TTTTGACCCTTGTGCAATTTTTGTTACGGGGAAAAAACGCCTTTTTTTTCACCCCCGGGATAATCTGGTCCGCCAGATAACAAAAATCGATCCCATTATTAAATAATTCTATACAAATTCCTCGTACTTAATAAAATTCTATTTAAGGGGATTCTATTTATTTTGTGCACTTCTTGCATAATATTATTAAATGTAAGTCTTCTATTAGCATAATTCCATAGCTCATATTTTGATCATTATCTATATTACAAAAGGATTCATTACATTTAATTAACAAAGTAACAAAGCAACTAAAATGGGTCTAAATATCAGGATACTACTATACGAACACATACTTGCATTATTATCTTCATGTTATTTTACCATGTTACCAATAGACTCACCAGGTTATTTAGCCAAGAATTGCAAAACTCGGCGAAATTCTGACGACACATGCTGTAGTAGGGATAGGCCAACTGGGGGCTTAGGGGTGGACAGGCCTTGAGACTTCGCTGGAGCTCTCGATGCTTCCTGCTCGTCCGCTTGTTGAGCATCGTGAGGTTTCCCATTGCAACCCTGATCCTGACCGAACTCTCCCGAATGTCCCCGATAAATATTGCCTCAAAGTACTGGAGAACCAGCGCCACCAGAACGATGACTCCAGCCAACTGGAACCCCGGCACTGTGACCACCAGCTTAAAGTTCCGAATGATGAAAAATGTGCCCGAGACGGCGCCCAACAGTGTCATTGTTTGATGAAATGTGACGTGCCAGTTGGCGAATCCCAGGTTGAATCGACCAGTGAGGAGTCGATGCTGGTTGTAAATGTGGAGCAGCTCCGACTGGTTCAGGCGGCATCCTAGCCGGCAGCGGAATACCACAGCTCCACTACTACCAGCTTCCACCTCCATCACCTCCGGGACCAGTTGGGCCTGCCAGAATCCGATTGATCTCAAGTAAGTCACTACAAGTACGAACAGGATGTAGACAAGGTCGATCCCCGGTTGGATCCAATATGCGAAGGCTGCCATGAGAGGAATGTAAGCTGGAGAAAGGTCAGGACGTATTCCAAAGGTCTCGAAGAGCACTCTGTGCATTGGATTGATTGGTTGCGCAATCAGGAGTCCAATGAGGGGTATAACTCCAAGAAATCCGGCAACCCCACCGAAACCTGCAAATTCTGTGAATCTAATCCCAAAGAGGAACCAAAAGTCGGAACGCATTTTTACTTCCAGATGTCGTCGGAATCGCCCTCCACAAAACAAAATTAACAAAACGACAAGAAAATAATTACTGGAAATTCGTATAGTTTGAATGAATACTTGAATAAAGAGCTTACTTTGGAGTCTCATGTCGGCTTCCACAACATGATTGAAGATGAGCAATAAGTCATTTTGGAGGTTCCATAGGAGCCTGGAAAATGCCAACGCCAGCAAACAACCAGCAAGGAATAGCGCCTGCGTGAGGACAATGATGGATTTGAGGGATGATTCCTGGCTCATGTCCAACCCGAGACGGTCAGCCAGGTAGAGCTCGTACGGGGTCAAAGGATGACCCTCGGGCGCCTTCAGTGTTACAGCCATTTTCCGACAAATGGAACTTGAGTTAATTACAAGGAAGGTGAGATAGACGACGGTGCTCCCAATATTCCAAGGGGATGCCTGGAATTTTAGTCCATGTCCTTCCGTCCAGCGGATCGGAATGAAAATGGAGTATCGGATAAGGCGAATGCGCAATTTGACAATTTGGATGTATAGTGAAGTTATCATGTTGGGGACTTGGTTGGGCTGAGAGTTGAGTTGAGAGGACAAGTTAGTTGGGAGATGTGTAGTGTAGTAGTGCGTGGTAAACAGGGTGGAACAAGAACATTGGGAGGAAATAAAATAAATTTGTCAGCACTCAGCAGCAATAATATTTTATGTAATGTTAAAAGAAATTGACTTTCCAGCGAAATATACAAAAAAACCCTGACTGATGAAAGCAATTTAATAAAAAAAATTGCTTTCTTGCCTAACCACTATTGGCCCTGCCTATTGCTTTTTAGATATGTTGCTTACGACATGAATTTCAATTTATTTATTTGAATGTAAAAAGTCCAACATTTTTTTTCAAAATGTTTCCCCTTCCTTTTACTTCTACAATTGTGACGGGTTTTAATTGTCCATGTCCATCCAAAATGATGAAGGTTTCCTGTAACATAATAAACAATTATGGCAAACATGATTTTTCCATCGCGATGATGTTTGCTTCGGAATTGGGGAATACCTATATCATAAAAATTAATAAAAAAAAATTTAACACATTTTTATTCTCTTCTCTCTCAACTTGGATGAAATGGGTGAGAGGAGCCAGAACAGCTTCTGGTGTGTGGTCCTCCCTCGCTGGACCACATCAAAATAAACCTGAACTGAACCTATTTAAATATTATGCACAGAAGGGCATTTTATTATAACGAGCCAACTTGACCTAACTCAAACTGTTGGGTTCGGATTTCGGATACCTACTTATTTTATGGCAATAATTATGTTTGCTAAAACTCCGATCAGCGTTTATGACTAATTTTACTTTCATTAAGACAAATTTCATTAAATGAGGAACACACGCGCAAAATATTATCATCTTTTCCTGAAAAATATTAAAAACTACTTTGCCCTACTCACCGTACATCACGTAAATACTTGTGCTAAGTTAATGGATGAAAAGAGGTGTGAAAGAAAAGTTTTTGGTTATATATGGACGAGGTATATTTTTATATATACATGGATCGATGCCATTTATTATTGTAATCATAAAATAATAATTACATTAGTATATTTAAACATTTTTAATTTTTATAGATTATATTAATTTGATTAACATTGCGTACTGCTATCTACATAGAAGCAAAATATATTTTAGTAAACTATTTGTTCTAGAAATATATTACATCAATCCGTAATTAAATCCTAGTCAACATTTTCGAGAGAGGCTTTAAAATTTTACCCAGTTCTTGTAACTGTTTGTTTGCCAACCCAGGCAAGACCATAATGACTAATATTGCATTTAACCAACCCTTTGGTTATTTATTCCATTTTTATTGTTTTACCATGCTACCAACAGACTCACCAAGTTGTTTAGCCAAGAATCACAGAATTCGGCAAAATTTTGCCGACACATGTCATAGTAGGGGTAAGCCAACTGGGGAGTTAGGGGGTTTAGGGCCTTGAGACTTCGCTGGAGCTCTCGATGTTTCCTCGTCCGCTTGTTGAGCATTGTGAGGTTTCCCATGGCGGTCCTGTAACTGACCGAGCTATCCCGAATGTCCCCGACAAATCTTGCCTCAAAGTACTCGAAGTCCAGCGCCACCAGAACGATGAGCCCAGCCAACTGGAACCCCGGCACTGTGAGTACCAGATGAAGGTTCCGAATGGTGAAGTATGTTCCCACGACGGCAGCCAAGAGTGTCATACAGTGCTGAAATGTGATGTGCCAGTTGGCGAATCCGAGGTTGAACCGACCAGTGAGCAGCCGATGCTGGTTGTAAATGTGGAGCAGCTCCGACTGGTTCAGGTGGCATCCCAGCCGGCATCGAAACACCACGACTCCTCCTCCTCCTCCTCCTGGTTGTTGTTCCACCACCTCCATTTCCTCCGGCACAAGTTGGGCCTGCCAGAATCCGATGGATCTAAAGTAGGTCACGCCAAGTAGGAACAAGATGTAGATGACGTCGATTCCCTGGAGGTAGGCATACGAGAAGGCTGCCATGAGGGGAAGGTAGGCTGGGGAAAGGTTAGGACGTATTCCAAAGGTCTCGAAGAGCCCTCTATGCATTGGATTGACGGGTTGTGCAACCAGGAGACCAAGGATCGGGACGGCTCCAAGAAACGTGGTAGCTCCCCAGAAACCCGCCATCTCTGTGAATCGGATGCCGAAAACGAACCAAAAGTCCGAGCGCATTTTTGCTTTGAGATGACGACGAAATCGCCCTGAAAACCAAGAATACACACGACATCTAAAAAAAATTGTTCTGAAATTCTGGCTGACTTCGAAATTGAACCTATTTTTACCTTGGAGGCTCATGTCTGTCTCCACAACGTTGTTAAAAATGACCAACAGGCTGTTTTTGAGACTCCAAATAAGTGTGATAAGTACCAACCCCAGGGAATTGGCGGCCAGGAATAACCCTTGCGCGAGGATAATCGCCGCCGTGAGGGATGCTTCCTGGGACGTGTCCAGCCCGAAACGCTCAGCCAAGTAGAGCTCGTACGGTGTCAAAGGATGACCCTCCGACTTCGTCAGCTCCACACCTATTTTCCCAACAATGAAAGTTACGAAAAATGAGAGGTAAATGAGATAGGCGGCAGTGCTCCATATATTCCAGGAGGATGGCTGAAATTGTAGACCATATCGGCCGGACCAGCGGATCGGGGTGCAGATGGAGTAGGCCATCAGGCGTATGCGCAGCTTGGCAAATTGGATGTATAGTGGAGTTATCATTTTTGGATGACAGTTTTGAGTGAGGCACAGCAAGCAGAAAATAAAAAAGACGTGGTGGAAATTGGGAGAGTCGTTGTAAAAGAATGCTCGCTTTGTTGCGAAAGCAAGCCAAATAATAAAATAAAATCGAGTATAAAAAATAAATTTGCGACCAGGTTGCTGTAATATATATCAAAATTTACTTCCATCAACAACACACAACATTGACCACTGGAGAAATTAATCGATACACAAGGAAATTGCTTTCATACCATAACCATTGCCTTCTTACCCTTTGCTTTGTCCATGTTTATTATTACTTTCTGAAAAATATTATTACGGTATGAATTTCATTTAGCATGGAGAGACCAGGTACATTATTCCCATACCGTTCTTTCTTTTCTTTTTTAAAAACTTCACCATTAAGGTGGACATTGACATTTGTCCTTCAAATGAAGGCTTTCTTTCAGAGAAAAGACAATTACGGGAAACATGGTTTTTAGAATGGAATCTGTAATTGGAATTGGAATCCATGAAATGTCAAAAGTTAAAAGAATCCATAATCTTCACTTCAAATTTTCGGTTTCAATCTTTGGATATAATACCTAAGCATTTTTTAAGTTGAGCTTGTTCCAATGTGGAAGAAGTAAAAAATTAAGCGTTGAGGACAATAATATCTATGAATAAATTAAATGAATGAATGATGGATCTAAATGGATTTTGAGAAAGACCAGCACCAATTGCCAAAACCATTGGATTTAAAACTCAGATTTTATAATTATTGTTCTTGAATTATATGGATAGACTATAGTACTAAATAGCATCATACAAAAAACATGATATGATGATCTTGTCCGCCACAGGCCAAAAAAAATCCAACCTCCAAAAAAACAATTTAACAAACTATTTAATTTAACATTTCATTAAATTTAACAAACTATTAATAATTCACTAAAACTAACTCTTCAAAATATTTGCTCTAAAACTATGATTTAAATCCGTTTATTATTAAACAAAACAACACCGTCCGGCGAGGCTAAACTGTTTCCCAGTTTTTATGCCGTGTTGTTTTTCAAAGCCTTACTACTCACCGCAATTATGAATTTAAGCATATTACCATGTTGTTACCAAGAGACTCACCAGGTTGTTTAGCCAAGAATTGCAAAACTCGGCGAAATTCTGACGACACATGTTGTAGTAGGGATAGGCCAACTGGGGGGTTTAGGGGTGGACAGGCCTTGAGACTCCGCTGTAGCTCCCGGCCCTTCCTCGTCCGCTTGTTTTTTAGTAGCCTTGTGAGATTCTCGATGGCAAGCCGGGTCCTGACCGAGCCCTCCCGAATGTTGCCGATAAAGTTTGCCTCAAAGTACTCGAAATCGAGTGCCACGAGGAGGATGCATCCCGCCAACTGGAACCCCGGCACTGTGAGCACCAGTTTGAGGTTCCGAATGGTGAAGTATCCTACAATCGCGGCCACGAGTGCCACCCCTTGATGAAATGAGATGTGCCAGTTGGCGAATCCGAGGTTGAATCGGCCAGTGAGCAGCCGATGCTGGTTGATTATTTGGAGCAGCTCCGACTGGTTCAGGCGACATCCTAGCCGACAGCGGAACACCACGCTGGATCCTCCTCCAGGTTGTTGTTGTTCCACTACCTGAATCGCCTCTGGGACCAGTTGCGCCTGCCAGAATCCGATGGATCTAAAGTAGGTCAGGCCAAGTAGGAACAAGACGTAGATGACATCGATCCCCTGGAGGTAGGAATGCGACAAGACTGCCATGAGGGGAATGTAGGCTGGGGACAGGCCGGGGCGAATTCCAAAGGTCTCAAAGAGAACTCTGTGCATTGGATTGATTGGTTGTGCAATCAGTAGTCCAATGATGGGCACAGCTCCAAGAAAGGTGACAACTCCCCAGAAACCTGCCAATTCTGTGAATCTGATCCCGAAAACGAACCAAAAGTCCAAGCTCATTTTTATATATGCATTGAGATGACGACGGAATCGCCCTGAAAAAAATATATTAATTAAATAAATATAATACATAAATATATAAATAAATAATGCTTGAATGAGAGCTTTTACTTTGGAGGCTCATTGTTGTCCACAACGTTGTTGAAAATGACCAACAGGCTCTCTTGCAGGTTCGGTTCCATAAGAGGGTGAAAAGTGCCAACCCCAGCAAACAAGCGACAAGGAATAGCGCCTGCGTGAGGACAATTATGGATTTGAGGGATGCTTCCCTGCTCACGTCTCCAACCCGAGACGATCAGCCAGGTAGAGCTCGTACGGGGTCAAAGGATGATGAGCTTCCGGTGCCTTCGGTTCTACAACTATTTTTCCAAGTATGGAACTTGCGTTAATTGCAAGGAAAATGAGAAAAGCTGCAGTGCTACCAATATTCCAAGGGGATGCCTGGGATTTTAAAAGACCATGTTCGCCGGACCAGCAGACAGGAGTCAAAAGGGAATAACGCATCAGCCGTACGCGAAACCTTGCAAATTGGATGTATAGTGAAGTTATCATCTTGTTGACTTATTGGGCAGAGTTGACTGAATTGAGAGGACAAGTTGGTAGATGTAGAGTGGAGTGGGTAGTAGTGAACAGCGTGGAATAAGGAAATCGGGAATAAAATAAATTTCACAGCAGGGAATATTATATAATATGCAGTATGTCATTTTCTGGAGAAATTGATTTTCCAGCAAAATTAAAAAAAAAACACGGACTGATGAAATTAAATGATAAAATAAAATTGCTTCTTCCTTGCCTTTACTCCTATATTGGTTTTACCTATTGCCTTTTAGTAGAAATGTCACGGTATATGAATGTCAATTTTGCATATATGGAAGCCCAAACCCAACATATTTTTGCCATAAAACCCTTGCTTTTAATTTTACAATTGAGATGGAGGTTTCCTTTAACATATTATTAAAAAAAGCAATTAATACGACAAACACCGATAACCTTGAGTCCATTTCCTTCTAATTAATCCAACGTGAACAATAAAATGCGAGAAAATGCGAGATATTATGTAGTTATACGAGGTACGCTTGGGGCAATCAATTATAAATATATTGACCACTACTTGTTTTCTCTCTCAACTTGGATGAATTGAATTAAATGAGAGGAGCCAGAACAGCTTCCAGCTTCTCAACTAGGTAGTATAAGGTGCAAGGCGAACATGCAATCATAAAACCCGAACGAAAGCTTTGCCAACCACCCAAAAAGGGACTTTTGCGGAATGGACACTTTTTGGTTAGGCATAGCACTTCCGGCTCACAAAATGTACTAGGGATATATATTATGCCATCTATCTTTTATTAGAGCATTTGCATTATTTTTTTAAAAGTAACTATTATTATATTAACATAGTTCCATGGCTCATTCTTATCATTTGTTGTTGTTTGTTAAACTATTACCAAAAGACTCACCAGATTGTCTAGCCAAGAATTACAAAACTCGGCGAAGTTCTGACGACACATGTTGTAGTAGGGATAGGCCAACTGGGGACTTAGGGGTGGACATGCTGCGAGACTTCGCTGGAGCTCCTGGTGCTTCCTCGTTCGCTTGTTGAGCATTGTGAGGTTTTTCATGTCAACCCTGATCCTCACCGAACTATCCCGAATGTCCCCGATAAATATTGCCTCACAGTACTCCAAAACCAGCGCCACCGGAACTAGGAGTCCCGCTAGCTGGAACCCCGGCATCGTGAGTACCAGCTTCATGTTCCGAATGGTGAAGAATGTTCCCACGACGGCGGCCAGGAGAGTCAATGTTTTATGAAATGTGACGTGCCAGTTGGCGAATCCCAGGTTGAATCGACCAGTGAGGAGTCGATGTTGGTTGTATATTTGAAGCAGCTCCGACTGGTTCAGGTGGCATCCCAGCCGGCAGCGGAACACCACGCCGGCCCCTCCTCTTCCAGGTTGTTGTTGTTGTTCCACCACCTCCATCTCCTCCGGGACTAGTTGGGCCTGCCAGAATCCGATTGATCTCAAGTAAGTCACTACAAGTACGAACAAGATGTAGACTACGTCGATCCCCTGAAGGTAGGCATACGAGAAGGCTGCCATGAGGGGAATGTAGGCTGGTGATAGCTCAGGTTGTATCCCAAAGCTCTCGAACAGTACTCTGTGCATTGGATTGATTGGTTGTGCAATCAGGAGTCCAAATAGGGACACCGCTCCCAGAAACCCGACTACCCCACCGAAACCTGCAAATTCTGTGAATCTAATCCCAAAGACGAACCAAAAGTCGGAACGCATTTTCGTTTCCAGATGTCGTCGGAATCGCCCTACACAAAACAAAATTTTAAAAATCGACAAAATTATTTTAAATTCTGACACAGTTTGAATGAATTTTTTAAAAATATTTTTGCAACTTACTTTGGAGGCTCATGTCGGTTTCCACAACGTGGTTGAAAATGAGCAACAGGTTATTTTGGAGGGTCCAGAGGAGCGTGGAACATGCCAGCCCCAGCAAACAACCGCCAAGGAATAGCGCCTGCGTGAGGACAATTATGTATTTGAGGGATGCTTCCTGGCTCACGTCCAACCCGAGACGATCAGCCAGGTAGAGCTCGTACGGGGTCAAAGGATGACCATCGGGCACCTTTAGCGTCACAACCATTTTCCCACAAATGGAACTTGAGTTAATTACCATGAAAATTAGAATGGCGGCGGTGCTCCCAATATTCCAAGGGGATGCCTGGAATCTTAGGCCATGTCCTTCCGTCCAGCGAACCGGAGTACAGATGGAATAACGCATCAGCCTCACTCGGAAGTTGACAAGTTGGATGTATAGTGGAGTTATCATTTTCTTGTCACAGTTTTTTTGAGGCGCAAAAAAAGATGTGGAAATTGGGAGATATGTATATGCGTGGCAAGCAAAAATGGCGTCGGAAGTCAGAGTGAAAGCACGAAGGATAAAAAGTACTTTTGCCAGCGGTCTTCTGTAATAATAACATGGGAATAAAATTGATTTTCCAGGAAAAATACATTGGCTCACGGTGTTTTTTGGTAGCTTTACTGCTTGGCTTATTGTTTTTAAAAAAAAATGGCATAAAATATCATTTAAAAAAAGTACGGCAAACATGGTTGGTTACTCGAAGGAAATCGAGTTGCTCAACCTCTCAAAAATCCATATATATTATTTTGTATTGTCCTTTTCAGTTTCTGTTTGGAGCCATGGTATTAGCCTATCAGGTATTTCTGGTCAAGTGTGGAAAAGAAGTTTTAACTGGACGACAAGACAAGGATGATGATGATGAAAGAATTATTTACATGGTACTACTACATTTTCTTTTTCAGATAGTCCAACATTTGAAACTTGGATTTAATTCAATTCGTTTTTTTTTTTTGCCTTTTATATTTTTGTTGTGCAATGTGATTCATGTGGTGCATTTTGTTTTTAGATTTTCTACAGGTTAATAAAACTACCAAGTCCAAAGTCAAAGATCCTGTAAGAGAATGTGTTATTATTATTATTATTATTAAAAATTCTATTTGTTTCAGCTAACCATATTTACCATAACAAAATTATAACATTGATCGAACAATTAAATACGGCAGAAACCACATCACACGGGTCGCCATAATATTATTATTTAATATACATTGTCTAGCCCGTGTGTGACGAGCACCAAGCCATTAATTATTTTTATAATAATTACATTCAATTCAATATGGTTACACACATAATAGCTCACTTTCCCACGCCAACCAGAAGACTCACCAGGTTGTCCAACCAAGAGCTGCAGAACCCAACAAAGCTCTCGCGACCCACCAGGTAGTAGGGATAGGCCAACTGGGGGACCAGCGGCTGGCAGGATTGTAGCCTCAGCTTCAGCTCCCGATGCCTCCTCGTCCTTCTGTTGAGTCGGGTGAGTTCCTCCATGGCGTCCTTGAGCCCGGCGGATGTCTCACGAATGGAATCCGCAAACAGGGCCTCAAAGTATTCAATCACAACTCCAACGGGGATGATGAGTGCAGCCATTTGGTAGCCCGGCACAGTGACCACCAGCCGAGCCACCCGGATCGTAAAGAAGGTTCCCAC
>JAANSN010006461.1:0-10487 GCA_036850665.1 Dicranocentrus wangi | reverse complement strand
AACCATACACTCTATTCATTGGGTTTATTACTACTTTAGGGACTTTCATGCGGTGTTCCCTTACATTTGCCTTTGTATTGAATCTTACGTTTTTCTAAAAAGGAACGGCCGTGTGCATCTTTCGTAACCCTCCTTCCCAAACTTCACAGGTTTTTACATGCTCTAAAAATGCACGCATCTACACTCCGTAAACCTATATCCAACTATACATACTAATCGTAAGTACTGTCTTAGGGGGAAGCCGCCTTCGACGAGGGGTGACGTAGGCAAAGAGAGGCGAACTCGCTTTTAATAAATGAGCTACTGGAAGACAACTTGAACCTCATTCAATCAATCAATTACCACTGATTGCTTTATTGAACAGTGCAACACACATAAACTGACAACTAGAATTGGAGTGGAGTTACAATTCTATTTCCGAGTTGTGGTCTCCAGACGGGGAAACCCAAAAGAATAAGGAGGAGGAAGAGCTCCCGCATAACTATAATGCATCTGCTATTGTTCTAGCAAGTGAAGGACATTCATCATGTTGATTTTTTTACAACTGTACCCGCATCAACTACGGGGCACATTACAATAACTCTATGCCAAACTTCAAAACAAAGAATGAGCTTGGGCGGGCGATACTACGTATACATCCTTTGCTTTTTTAATATTCTTTACTCGAAGGAGAACTATTTAATTAAATTAGCTAAGAACTTGTACTTTCCCCAGCTCAAACATACGGTATAAATCATCGGGGCACATTACAATAACTCTATGCCAAACTTCAAAACAAAGAATGAGCTTGGGCGGGCGATACTACGTATACATCCTTCGTTTTTTTTAAATATTCTTTACTCGAAGGAGAAATATTTTAATTAACTTAGCTTAACGTATAATTATAAGATACTAAGCTAATTCAACTAATTTCTAAATCCATATCTGCACTTTGATTTGCAACCTAACATTAGTATTGCTTTTATTAAATACTAAACCGCTTTTGCTGATATAAATGACTTTTTCTAGTATTTCATACAGACTAAGGTATTTTACGAAAAATTTTACACTAAACAAAACTGTTTGTACCTGATGCAACTACAGTTTAGACTGACAGCGGAGTAACAATAACAACGCTTGTATTACCATTCCTTACAGCCAACTCACAAAATCGAGCGCATTATACTAATTATTTGACAAGCAACAGATTTGCAATTTGAGTGAAAGCAAATCCTTGTGTGATTATGGGCGTATCCCGCTCAATGAAGTTGCTTACCCCAAACATTATTTTGAGTGGTCTGCAGGAGATCCGAAACTTGTCAAACTCGCGAGTTCTCTGTCCTTGTTGTCCTCTCAGCCATTTCAAAATTTTCCCCGACTCTGTCCACACATCCGCCATTGTTTGCTGAAGACAAATATGCACCACAACAAACAGGCCTGCCAACACTGTCATGAAGAGCAATGAGCAGAATGTTGTATACAGGGATTTGTGATGCGGAATATAGTGCAACAATTTCCACGGCCACCAAGCTTGCAACCACCACCCCGGTTACGGCAACCCTGTGTAATCCGTTGAACATATTGAGGACAAGTTCCAGTTGCCGAATCCTCCTCATCATTGCTGAGTTGACCTTCGATGACGACCGAGACGCTGCAGCACTGCTCCTCCTAAGGCCCTCCTCGTCTTTCCTAATGGATTTCAGCACAGCCCGAATCGTCATTGGAACAATTATCAGAGTCGACATTACAACCAGCCCGCTGGAGTATGCAAACATGGGCGTGTAGGCCAAGGCAAAGTAGGCCAAGACGTGACGGACCAGTTGACTTGGAAACCCAGTAGTGGATATTCCGGCCGAGCATGTTGGTAGCCACATTTTCATTGGATTGATCGAGTAGCAGGGAAACATCAAGAGAACAATGACGGGATACACGGGTACGAAATACCGAGCCAGGTAAAGTCCATACTTGATTAGGAGAATGATGCATATTTCCTTGCTGTCCAGGGTTTCCGAGGAAGTGACGACGACCTCCCTATTCTGACCTTGATCACTGGTGACTTCCACAGCGGAGTTCCGCTTTAAGAAGGAGGTTGAAGTTGTCCACATTTGGGTCATAGCGGATCCCGCATTGAATGCGGAGGCCACTTTCCATTTCCCCTCTGGTATGGTTAAAAACACGGATAGTAATAAATGTGACAAAACATTATTTTTTAAACAATAATTAATTGCATTACTGATATTTTTTTTTAAATTTTTACTCACCAGTGTTTTTCTCACTCAGGGATATCATTTGAGACAGAAACATGGCAAATTGGGCACATCTTAAGCGGTAAATAACCGCGGGGATTGTAAACATTGTGGCCATGAGTATGACCAGGGTGTTAAGTCCCACGGCAAATTTGTCTTTGGACGAAAATTCCGAAGCAAATTGAAAGATAATTGTGGAAAGCAAAAGCAAGCTCAAAGAGATACTCGCATTATGGTACCAAATTAAGCCCGTTGAATTAACTACATAATTTTCCCTTCCGCGGAAGCTCCACCTGAAGGGAAATACACCCAGTCGATTTGCCAACTTGAGGTAATCCAGGAATGTGGGGAGGAGACACTCGGACGTGAGCATGGCGAGCTATATAATGGGGTAGCGGTAAGGAAATACAGTTAGAGGTGTTGAAAACCTCACATGAAACAGTTATACAGGAAAGAGAATGCTTCTACAGAAATATAACTGTCCACGGGAGCTTATCCCTGAAAAAATTACTGCTACGTTTAAGCACGCTTCCTAATCGGTATGCTGCCAAAAGAATATTGAGGTCTGAGGGGACCCAAAATTTAAAATAAAATCCTTCAAGGAGAACTGTAAATTAATTAAGGAAAAATACATAGGAAGGGTCTCCCTGTACAAAGTAAACGAGAGAAAAGTGCGAGTTAGGAGAAGGCTATACACGGACGGAATGGAGAGGACAGAAATATTCCTGATAAATTAAAAACTGATGATAAGTAAATTGAAGAGACTCCAGGAATCCTTGGCGCTGCCTAACAATTTATTAAATATTTTGCTCTAAGATCCCCGGCTCCAGCCTTCGGTAAGTATTTTATAATTTGTTCTGAAAGTGGGCTTCCACTTGAATATATAAAACCGTGCATTATTACAGCGTATATATAACTGGCTGATAATTAATGGGATGGATATGTATGGACGGAATGCCGCGAAAAAAAATTAAGGAAAGCAGCCCGCTGTATAATCTCTATGAAATTTTTACTCACATCATTTATAAAAATTATATATAAGCCAGGAAAATCCGAGAGGAGATGGAATGCTAAACAAAAACTGCTAATATTTAATAAAATTCTCTTGGATTTCCATATAATATGCTCGCTTTGATGAAAACCGTTCTTAATTTTTTAAATGCCCCGAACCCATCAGAACATTTTAATTAATTTGATTGACCCAATTTCTAGAAGCTTTAAAGAAGCTAGAATTATATTAGTTTTGCTCAGCATTGTGTCGATGAGAGAAAACTAAAACTTGTCCTTATGACGTTCCTTCCTATAGCCTTAAGATAGTCTGACGTTGTGTTTGTGTTTCAGTAGTTGTGTTATATCCCAGGACTATATTTATGGATTCGTAAAGTTACCAGTTGACAATGTCAGGCTGAAATGGAGGTTAGGGAGAAAGGAATGTGGAGTGGGGATGAGGTATTAGGTAGTAAATCCCCCCAAAGCTATAAATGGCGCAACAGATTATGAGTCGGTAGCTTCCTTACAATTCCCTTTGATCCCTGGTTTCCAACACAGTCTATCCCGTTCAACGGTTAACGCTAGTTCAGGTCCACAGGTGGGGTGTCAGCAGCGTGAAGAGATGTCGGGGGACGAGGTCACAGGTCGTCTCAGGGTTTGGGATAATGGTGACGACGGAATGCAGTGACAAACCGATGGGCAGATGCACAACAACACAATGATCTCTGAGCACAATAGTTTAGGTTTTTGCACCTCTATTGGGTGTATTATGTGGGCTTTATTTACTTTCAAATGTTGTCAATTCACTGACAAAAGCATCATGTCCAGTATATAAATCAGTTAATGTCTTACACAATTTCCTACAATTTGGAGAATGGATGGAACTATTTTACCTGCCTCATATGGGCGTTACACAGTCAAAAGAAGAAGAATGAAATATACACAACAGAACTGTATCGTCCTCTAGATCCCATACCAGAATGAATCTCCCATCTAAAAAGAATGTAATTCTGCTGCTGCTCACTCCAGCAGCCTAACTCTATTACCTGCACGTCTCCCTTTCACTTTTGGTTGACGTGTCAATTTAAATTGAAGCTGCGTGGTTTTGGATCTGCTGGTAGGCAGCTATCACTGTAGAGGGACTCCCCATCTCTTTATAACAAGCAATACTATTTCAGTGTACATACATTATCTAGTTGTCCACATTTGTTTGTACTATATAAATTTTAAAATTGAACACATCTACTACTGTATCAAAATATCACATGCATTTATATGAACGCAATAGAGCGTAACAAATAAACAATCAGAGGCAATGGGGGTTTTCGTCGGTGTGAATGGACTGGGCTTGGACTTTTTTATGCGTACAGTGTATGGATTGCGTTATACCAAAAGCCTCAAGTGTATGAAGGGAGTTGTGCACGACAAAAAAATCTTATATGTGAGGGGTTATGTTTTCAAAGCGGTTGAGAATAGAAGAGGTGAGCCAACTATTACTCGCCCGGGCAAATGTCGTGAGCAGATTTTGCGAGAAAACGCAAAGGATAAAGACTGTATAATCGTCCACGTTGCATATGAAATGAAACGACTAAGATTGTTCCATGGAGAGTTGATAGTATGGAACAAGAACTCTGGAATTTGGCGATATGTGGACTGTATTTTTCTCGCTGTTCATCCATACCTACCTGACTACTATAATTTGACGAGAAAGTATCTCAGTCGCGTGGTGAACACATTAGGGATACACGGGAAAGTATGCACAGTTCACTTCCCATATATATTTCGGTAAGTGTAATACAATTATTATCTTCTGGCACGAAATAAATAGGTGGATTGATTGGAAAATGGTTTGAGTTTGGTAATAAATACGACCACGTGGGAGTAAAAAATCCACAAAGCGGAATAATTTTTAAAAAATCCTTGTATTTATACCCGAGGCGGATTGTCTCCAGATTGGAAAGTATGCTCACTCATATGTCGATAATAACGTTTAAATTTATTGTTGGCCAGGTGTATGACCAGTTGTATACTAAATAACCAACTAGCCAACTAACGGGAACAACCTGTACGGATATTCCCTTGGTTTTGCCCTTATAAGCTAATAAATATACTCGGGCATATACATGTGCCTATACTTATGAATGTAGTCGATAATACTCATGCCTGGTGTGATGCGTGTGTGTGACTTCATGACATGCGAATACTACTCACTACTTACTGACAAACCATTGTTTATTGATTACCTGAAACAGGATTCCGAATGGATGCATGCTATTCGTCGTGATATGCATACAGCAACTGCTTAATGGCCAGCGTCCGAATCCAGCAAATATTAGAAATATCCCAAAGTATGAGGACGTTTTCTCCCGTATCATGGCGGCAGGTGGATTTGTTACAAATTTGGCATACAGCAAACTGAATTCCATTTTTGAACTGCAGAGACTCTCTGGTGTGAAGGTTCAGTCGGGCAAGATCTGAAAATTACGTATACAAAAGTTATGTCGCTTGTGTAGCGTAAGACAACCATTATAAACATGCAGAGTGTACGTATTATATACCTTTATCTAAGCTATAAGAAGCGGAACATCTGAGTTGTTGTAGAGAAGTAATTATCTGTGTTTTTTAATTTATGAATTTATTGTCAGTAATGGGATTGCTTAATCAAAATAGTTTTATATACAAATTTGTACATATAAACCAGAGTAATTACTATAATGTTAAAATAGAAATAATTTCTATGCCCAATGTACATAAACACAATGGGTTCCCCGGTACTCCCGTGTGGTGTTAGTAGCACCTTTTCCGAGGAATCTCCTACGGGACAGGTATTTTTTCAAATAACCAAACTTAATTGATTTATGGAACTCTGTGTCATACCAACATCTTTTCATATCAATTGCGACCTTTTGCCACAATGCTGTGCTGTGCAGAAGTCCTGAGCACACTGGGCACATGTAGTGTTGCTGTTGTTGTAGTTGAAGACATACGTTTGTTTTATTCTGGACGATATATGTCCAATGATAGATAGATATATGATTATTCTTTACCAATACATACTTTCCTTGCTACTCGCATCAATTTTCTAGCTGCGACCCACTTTGGAAATGCATGACGCACCAGAATTCATGGAGGGGAGAACAAAACAGTGGTCTGAAAGCAGCACTGGATCTAGTTTATGGGGAAATATTATGAACCATACAGATCCATCCTACTTCAACTCACATCATACAGTCCTCTCCGAACAAAAATCGTTCACTTTATGGTCCTCGTATTTATTTTATGGTTACAAGAGGACATCTTCCATCCATCTCTGGAAAAAAGGTATCCTGGAACCACATCAAGGATTTACGCCTTGCTGATCCTTTCTATTCCGAACCAGACCATATTGATGTACTCCCTGGTGCCGACATCATCCCGAAAATCATAAAAACCGGTCTACGTAAAGGACCTGAGCAATCACCAGTAGCGCAAGAGACTATCCTAGACTGGGTACGCTTTGGACAGGTGAAATCAGGATATCATATAACAGTGCAAGCATTCCACATATCCATGTCCTTAGACTCCATTCTGCGGCGGTTCTGGAATTATGGAAGAATCACCAACAACGCATCCCCCGATGACACAAGAAGAAGCTGCATGTGAGAATCATTTTGCCACTACCCATACGAGACAGGAAGACGGAAGATACGTGGTAAGGTTACCATTCAACAACAAAATTAAAGGCATTGGCGACACTCGACAGCAAGCCCTTCAAAGGTTCCTTCAGCTCGAACGAAAATTCAAAAAATATCGTCATCAGCACAAGGCTTATGTGGATTTTATGAGAGAATATGTTACTCTAAATCACATGCAAGAAGTCTCTCCACTAGAAAATACTGAACATCTGGCAGTGTACCTGCCACATCATTTCGTGACAAAGGAAGACAGCACTACTACAAAGCTGCGCGTGGTATTCGACTGATCCGCGAAGTCATCGTCAGGACTTTGCCTAAATGATTGTCTTATGGTTGGGCCGACCATTCAGGATCCTGCATCCTGATAATTGTCCCGATGACAATTCGAGCTGTGCTCAAGTCGGTCAGGAAGGACTTCATGAGGGACACGGGGGATTCGGCTCGCCGGACCAAAACGATGACGATGAGGAGGATCCGACAGCTGGAACTCGCTTGCAATGCATTCAACGAAATACACCGGGTGGCCCTGACAGTTGTGATGATTGCCGGTCTCCTGAGCTGCGAGATTGTGGCGCTGTACTCTGCGACTCAAATGCCGGATTCCAACATCCTGCTCCTCCTCTTCATGACGGGGCTGGCATTCATGATTGTTGTGGTTCACATTTGCCTGCAGCAGACCATGGCGGATGTGTGGACAGAGTCGGGATGGACCTTGATGTCTCTGAGGAGACGACAACAGGGAAAGAGGACTCGGGATTTTGGCAAGTTTCTCGCCTCCTGCAAACCCCTCAAAATAATGTTTGGGGGGAGCAACTTCATTGAGCGCGACACGCCCATAATCACACAAGAATTTGCTTTCAGCCAAACCGTAAATTTGCTGCTGCTCCGATAAATATATACATAGGTATATATTTCGGTACATTATTGTTCGGAAGATATAGTTGTAAGATGAAATTAGATTCAAATTCATGGTATCAAAGTATTCCATAAATTTTGGGTTTCTTCTGCCGTTCTTTCTGTAGTTCAAAAAACATTGCAATCACAACAATCGGGGGGTCATCCCAATTACATATATATATTTGTCTCAAAACATTGTAATTGCATTTTAGTTATAAAATTGTAAGTATAAAACTGCTTTTAAAGAAATAATTTTGAGAAAATGTGCTTATATTATTTTTGTTGCAAAAGCTTTTGCCCCATCTTCTCGACCACTCTTTGGAAATGTAGCCAATCTGCAAACCGACTAAGTAAAAGGTCCTTCTGGGCTGGCTTCATGACTGTAACTTTCTGCCCTAGATAGAGTGGATGACGTTTCAATCCAGTTCTGGGCCTAAGCAAAAAATTAGCAAACTACTACTTGCAGGCAGCGTGATTTATAATGTATTGTAAAAGGCATCGTCGGTTTTTTGTAATAGCTATAAACCCGAGTCAACTTATTCAGGGACTTGGCCCTCTGACGGATTTCAAAGCCCTAGAGGGTTTTGACTTACAGATGCAAACCACTGGCTGGATAAACGACGACGAAACCAAACAGTAATAATACTTGTTTTCTAATTCTGATTCTATGATACAAAACTGTCAGAATCAATGATTAAAATTGAAAGCTGTCAGCGTCAGCATGTCCTCCGGCTCCTTCACTGTACTTGAGAAGGAAAAATGTTCTCTGCAAGCAAAATCGGATGATTGCCGGCACCCGCCCCTTGTCCAGCTTGTGGAAGGGTCCCAATTTGAGTAGGGTGGGTTGACAGGAGCGGTAGAACCTTCGGCTCCAGGAACAACTTCTTCTTCCCCACTTAACCGTCGTGGAATTCAGAATCCTGGCAGACATTGCTTCCGGCCCGCTTCCCAGATGCATGGCAAACAGCAGACTGGGCATCGCAACCAACAGACATCCTAGCAGCCCCGCCACAACCAGGCCGTCCATGAGGTGTCCGAACCGGAGAAGAAAGTACAGGATCAGGATGCTTATTCCGGACCCCAGGAATTGCCACACGGGCCAGATGTACTGCTGGAGCACGTCGTTCACCAGTCCGATCAGCAGTTGGCACTCCCGGTACAACCTTCCCAGTTTAACTTTGTCGCGGAAGTGGAGCGAGCTCTGGCTCGGTGGCCTGTCCAGGAAGCACCCCTGAACAAAATACAGCTTTGCCCGAATTTTAACCACGATGAGCAGGCTGATGTTAGCCATCAAGGTTCCCATGATGGCAACCGGAACCATGGAAATGAGGCTTGCGCCTCCAACAATTAGGCGAATGGGTAGACTACTACTGGAGCAAGCAGGGGCACCAAAGAGGTTCCCAGCGGTAGAGAAGACGACGCAGGGAGGAGTGTAAAAGGTTATCACGGCGGGGCCAAGCATGCCGACGGAAAATAGTAGCAGCAATGCGAATATCAATGTGTAGAGGTGCCCCTGCTGCTGCTGGGGTTGATGTCCAGGTCTCTGCTGGCGGAGCAGGTGATTCAGTAAATTGGATAAGGAGGACGTTTTCCTGTGGAAGACTTGAAAAACGGACTGGTTTCCTAGGTAGCTGAAAAGGCAAAATCCGTGAAAAAGGAACCAGGAGGAGAGCAAGTTGGAGGAGGAGCGAAGAAGGAGCTCGGCGAGGCTTAGACAAAGGGCTAAAATGTTTTCCAGCTGCCAGAGCTTGTTTAAAATGGCATGGCTACTGGAGTTGATGACGGGAGAAACTTGAAAGTAACCGTTGAATCTGAGCGGGACTAGTCTCAACTTTTCGGCAAGGTAAGTTTGGATTTGGAGTAGCTCTATTACTGCTTTTCCTACTACCATTTTAAAAATTGTTTTGGTCAGTTCTTGGCAGTAGTAAGTAGAGCAACTAAACTAAAATTGGTCACAAACCCGCCGGAGCGGAGACTCTAGAATGATTGCGTTACTCTAGTTACCCTCGTTTTCACCTCGGAAAATTTCCAAATAAACAAATGCGGAGGCATTAACCCGTATATATGTATCATGTTTAATTCCTGGCTATTATGAACATGGTAAGGGAATGACTGAGAGGAAGGGTGCGGTGCGTGTGCCAAGAATGTCAAGAACCGGAGGAGGAGGAAGTAACTCTTGACGTTGAAGATGCCACAGGGAAAATTATTATGGGTTAGGAACATCATCATATATCATAATCACAAAAAACAAAAGTTTGCCGAGTTTGTAAACACTGCGTAATAGAAATAGCTGTTGAAAAGCATTGGGCGTTTACTAATGCTAACCTGAGGAGGGGAGGACATCGCCGTGGTTGGAGTGACGGCTGTGCTCTACACCGTACGAATATTTAATCTCCATAGTTGAAATTACCATAATTGAATTACTTAGTAAGTCAACAAGTTTACGACATAGCTGGACTCTCAGACAGACACATTTTCCACAAAATTATTGCTTTCCTGACAGTGATACGAGGGCAATTTGACTTGACAAAATTATGCTAATTGGATATGTATTATTAGGGCCACGGACGCTTGACCAAAGTTTTTCCCCAAAATACCAAAATCCCAAATTTTACATCACAAATAAGATTTTTTGACCAAAATGCCAAAATCCCAAAAAATATTTATTTTGCGAAAAATCGTCAAAATACAAAACTTTGTA
>JAANSN010006460.1:0-10489 GCA_036850665.1 Dicranocentrus wangi | reverse complement strand
GAGTGTCTGACAATCCACGCTATTATTATTTTATTTCATACATCTTTTTTTATTATTATTTGTTTGGAGGATTTTTTGACAGGAGGAGCGAAATGCGCCGGGTATGTATGTATGTAGGTAGGTATATGCATAAAAAGGGTGGAATATGAACGCTTTAAAAAATGCACATAAGTATTTTTTCTAGGGAAATTGCAGCAGGCATGGCATAATATAACGTGTTTTATGCCCATCCAGTCAGCAGCCCCATCACTGCCAAAGCAAGTCTGACAGGAGCGTAGACAAGACAGTCGTTTTTATCTGGAAAAATATGAAAAAAATATATATAATGTTATGTAAGTAACCAAACCAAACAACAAGATTGCTGCCTGTCTCTCACTCACTCTCTGACTGCCTGCCTCTCTCTCTCTCTCTCTTCTTCCCCTTTCATTTTCAATATTTTCAAAGTATTAACCATTCAAATTCAATTTACGTCTGCTTGGATTCACACCTGAGACCTCTTCTCGGGAGACTTGTGTTCCAAGAAGGAAGCCTAGGAGAACAAAATAAAAAAATAAATGCAGCACCGCACACTGGAGAAGAGATGGACGGACAGGGTGTTATTGTACGGTGATGTGATGGTGGTGGTGGTGGTACGGTGGTACGGTGTGGTGTATCGTACCTTAGTCACTCTCTCTCTGCTTCCTTGTCTCAGCTGCCATTACTCCTGTCAGGGGAAGAAGAAAAAAAAAGAGAAAAAGTGTACAACACAGTTCGAGTTTTATGTTTTCCATCACAAACACCCGAACCGAACGAAATATGTGTTCAACGTCGAGAAATGAAGAGAGCTGTTGACAACTTGACAGCAGTCTAATACTGGCAGCAACAGCTTACAACACAATCGCGCAAGGCATACATATATGAATCATCATCATCATCATTGGTTCGGTGAAGAGTTGAGTAATAGGAAAATATTGAAGAAAATACAAAATATAAAAAAAATACACGAGGAAGTTCTAACGAGCCTTGAATTATTTTACCGCTGGCTGAAAATCTGATTAAAAGAGAGAGAGAGAGAGAAAAAAAAACCGTTAAATCCGAATTGCCAATTAAGAATCTCCAAAATGAACCAGTTACTTATAAAATAAATTATGAATAATGGCAATTCCCACTCGCCAATGTCCCACTGATTAATGATGAGTTCCCGTGACAGGCTGCCCATTGTCACTAATTAGAAATAAATATACTGCTGCTGCACATCACATATCAGCCCAGTCGGCTTGCTACTTTTAGTGTCGGCATCATTTCTTCTTTTTTTATTCAGAGACCTCCGCCAGAGTTTAGATTAGAGTTGAAGTAAGTGGTAAATAGGTATATAAGCAATTGTCGAGGATAACCTCCCAAGAAGACGAGACTGACTCTCTGCTGATCTCACTCACATCACACAGCACTTTACGGAGTAAATAGATTTTTTCTTCTTCTTCTTCCATTGAATTTGAAAGGCAGGGGAAAAAATCAAGTTGATACACGGAAAAAGTCAGAGAGTTGAGAGACAGGGTTGATCAAGAGATATTTTACTACTTCCATATCATATCATCATACTAGGTATTCATATAAATATATACATGTGCATAGGATATAGGATGACACGGCCATGGCTTTTTTTTGCCGTCTCTGACTGATGTTAGATTTTAATAACTTGTTTACTTGCATGTGAATTGCATATAAATTTATTTATTTAAGAATGTTTCTGGTCCGCGATGGTTATGTTCACGAGTGTAAAGTATTATATATATATGCTGTAGTATTACACAAGTCCGGGTTTGAAGGGGTTAGGCCCCAAAAGGATAAATGATTCAAGCCTTGGACTGCCTGCCTGCCTCCCTGCCTGCCTGACTGACTGACGGATAAAAATCTTTTTCGGCTCTATCTGCTTGCTCGCTCTATTCCACGGCATGCCCAGCTTTTTTTTTTACGTATTATGGACGGGCCCAACCGCCGTGGAAATGTGTGTACCTTTCTTGAATACAAAATGGCCCATCATTTAAAAAACGTCAGAAAGAGTTGAATTGAGTGACAGATAAGAAGAGAAAAAGACCTTGCTTCTTTTAGGATATATATACATACTTGGTACATCTTTTGCATGTACTTAAGCCACTGTAAAATACACTCACGGCATTTACGTTTTTTTTATTACTGTTTCAACAAAAAAATAATAAACGATACGATACGAAGACGAAGGATGATGATGATGTAGACAAACGCGGAGGGATTGGATTGAATGGTGAAGAAGAAGATGCCATCGCATCGCATCGTCGTGCTTACAGACCATTCTATCCCCACCACACCACCACCACCTCCATATCTTCTCCTTTGACTGCTCGTCTCATTTCAAATGACTGTTGGCTGACAGGGAGAACAAGTCGGATCATTGATGGTGGTATCACTACTATTATTATTCTATTATTATTATTACAGCCTACAACAGCACACAGACAGACTCCCAATCTACGAGTGAGTATAGTTTAAAGCCAGAGTAGAGCCGTGTGTGTGTATATTATTCAGCCTGGGAGTCTAACTAAACTGCTCACTTGACTGATTAATATTTCAATGCGTCTTATTATTCTCCTTTGGCCCTTTCTATCAAGCCGATTTGAAGAAAAAAAAGAAGAAGAAAAATTAGCTTAATGCATTTGAGTGGCTCAGACATCCCATTGAAAAAAAATAGAGAAGAGGATGAGAGATCAACAACAAAGTACAATGTCGCGTCATCATTTCTCATCCCAGTTTGAAATATAAAAAAACGTTTTACGTAACTCGTAGATTGTCTAATAAAATGAGCGTAAAAACGTCGTGGCACATGCATATTTTAATAGTGCCTCTCTTGTTAGTCTTCTTGGCTTTGGAAACTTGATCATCCTCATTCCACACGTTTTATAATATATTTTATTTACGGTACGCATCGGCATTTGTCTAATGCTCAATAAACTCGCATGACACAACTGGGAGGCATGCATGCACACAACTGTATTCCAAAATGCAGTAAAAAAATACCAATATCTGTATAATTTTCCTCTCTATTCTTTTCCAAACTGAAATGAGGAAGTTGGGCATTTGAAGAAGAAGAAGAAAAATGTGTTTTTATTTTTCTCCCTGATAATCCCCTGATAAGAAGAAATGACGGTAGCGTATAAGTATATAAGTAAGTCTCATAAAAAATGAATTTTATTTTTTCCGATACACACATTTCAGGGGCCGCTGCCAGCAGTTAAAGTAGTTGAGTTGAGAGAGAGAGAGAGAGAGAGAGAGCGTAGGAGCTCAAATAAAATTACTAATCTTTTGACTTTATCCACTTGACTTACGACCTGATGATGATGAAGGAGCGTTCATGCCTGAGCACAAGAAATTCGCTGTGTGGATAGATGTAAGTATATAGAGGGTTTCAAGAAAAAAAAAGAAAGATTTACAAACAGCTATTAAGCTGCATTTATCATGTTGGATTGATGAATAAATAAAGATATCTTGAGAGCCATTCATCAACCGGGTATCTGGCAACTCATAAATATTCTTTTTTGCTTCCCTCTCTCTCTCTCTCTCTCCCTCTTCCTTCGCATATCACATACAAAGATGCATTTGGAGGAATTTGCAAAGTGAATTTTTTCCCTTCCACGAACGACACGAGTTGGATATATGGATATATGCGGGGAGAGTGCGATAATCAAATTAATATATTTTTTGAAAGTGATCTCTCTCTTTTTAAAATTTCAATACAGCTTGATGAGGGTAGGTATATAGGTACAAAGGTGTTCTTTGTCTTTGTCGGACTGATTCATTGCTCCTGTGCTCAAACTCAAACTACTCCTCATCTTCATCTATATGGAAAGTTAACGAGCTTGGAGGAAACGCGCGACTCGCGGATGCGTTATATTATATTTAAGTGTTCGTGTTTTATTTTTCACATGTTTTTCCCTTGTTGGCTCTTGTCCTTGTTCCTCCACAGCGGAGGGGAATGTTGATTAGGGACGGGAAAAAAATGTTTTTTTAGTTTATAAACTACTACACGGGCTCTGAAATCTAGTTGACAATGTTAAGCTTTCATTTGTTTTGTCTCTCGAGACTAATTTTAAAATTCAGAGAGCATCATCATCCCTTGTCCCAATAATGTAATCAATGATGTCCCTTTATCTCATCTCCGCTGGTCTCTCTCTGTCTCCATCTGCCTCTGTTTCTGCCTTTTTTCTTCCTTCCTCCGAGACAAGCTCCATTCTCCATTTTATATATTTTCCTAAGGGAAGAACCCATGAGGGAAGAGAAGAAGGACACAAAAGCAAAGTAATTTGTAGAGCAATCAATAAAAAAGGCCTGTCTTGTTTGAAGGAGCGAGAGAGAGAGGATAAGGCTTGTTAAATAAAATGAAAAAAGAGGCTCAAACAAAGTTTGTTATCACTTGAGATTTGTCAGAGTCACCAGACACATCTCTAATTCTTCTGTGTACACACACAATATATATAATTTTTTTCTCCTAGAGAGGGTCGTTTGGGTAAAAGCTAAAAGCAGGGAGCGAAAACCTGTCAAATATTGTGCAGAGCGGAGAGAGAGAGACACACACACACAAAAAACCCAGAGTCTGACTATATATATATATGCTTGCTTGCTTGCTTCTATGTATTTTACTTTTAGCCCTGCTTTATTCCATCGTCGATTTCAATGTAAATTGCCCGTGAAACTCGGGAGCGGCGCGCGGGGAGAAAAAAAGAAGTGAAAAATTTTCCTAATTCAATTAAACCACACAACACATTGGGAACAAGGGAGAGGGATAGCGCTGAAGCGAGGTAAAGCATAAAGTACATAAAATCATTGTGTGAGGTGATTAATGGGAGTGTTACTAAATGTAGTATGCATAAAAGCTGAAGAAGCTATAGCTATATGGCCAAAAAACTCAACTAAACTCGAATACACAAATGATATATATCAAAGGCAAGTATAAAATAAATAAAAATAAAATAAAAACAACACAAGAAAAAGGTCAGAGAGAAATATCAAATGCACAAACAGACAGAGAGAGAGAACCAGAGCGGTTCGGAGCGATTTGGAAGGCCTGGAACTATGAAAATCTGACAGAGTAAACAAATAAATCTTGTTGAGCTCAATTGAGCAAACTTCCCCTGGTTTTCGGCTTTTGTGTACGCGAGAGCGCTTTGCCTGCTCCACATCTTTACTTATGCCAAGGGGAAAAATGGATTTAGTTACGTAACTTCTTATTTCCTAAATAAACAACTGGTGAGAGTGAGAGAGAGAGGATAGCTGCTCCAAATGTTGTTATTTTTGTTTCGTTCAGGTTGACACGGGGAGGAGGACAAGGCGACAATGGGAACAAACCTGATAATTTTTGATGACATATTATATCTCATCATCATGATGAGGATCACAATCAGAAAAAAAAGAAAAGATTTTTTTGAAAGGCAAAGGCGAGGGTCAGAGCCGTATCTAAAGTGTCGCACAATTTGTGTGAGCTATATAGCATAGCACACACAATGCTTTAGGAAATGGGAAGTCCGAGTTCATTTCCCAGCCGATAAATCTCTCTCATGCCGAGAGTGCGTCTGGTCGGGTGTCCTTTTAGGATAAAAAGCTAAAAAGAATAATTCTTATGCACGCTGGTTGAACGTTGACTCACTCTATCTGCAATACAATATCATCATCATATGGGATTCCAAAACTACTACACATCTTATCGGCCCATCTATCTATCACTATCTTTTTGGGCTGGGTGAAAAAGGGCAGCATGGCATAAAGCAGAGCCTCTCCTTGGATTTCAAAAAGGAAATGGAAAACCGATCCGTGGGCTCTGTATTGCATTTCAAAGCGCAGCAGCACAAAGAAACAATTGCATAATATATCACGCAGATATTACACGCAACGCAACTGCATCAACCAACCAACCTCCCCGAAAAAAGCATTCTAGTTTACATTTCCAGATCAAATTACACATTTTATTTTTACAGGAAGAATAAAGCAATATTTCACTATTTTTTTTTTTTGAATTAAGTGGAGCTCCGTTCGAAGTGGTGCATGGACCAAGTGAATCGGGTATAATTTACTCGAGACGGAAGGAAAGAAAGGCAATGGAACATGAAAAAGGTGCATTCATTCAAAAATGGTGGAGTGCAAGGCAAAAAAGGGATCCAGAGCGCCCTGGTTTTTGGTTTTTTTTTAGTTTCTTGTAATTTATGAACTTCCACTGACATTACAATAAAGTCGGGGAGAAAAGAATGAAAAAATGGGTGAGAGGAGAACCAGGAATTTCCTCGGGATTTCAAGGTTGGTTATACTTTATTTCCTCTGATTCAAAAAAAAGAAGAAATGTTTCGAAATTTTCGTATCCGCTTTGATGCAATTCCTATATATTCCTTCTGGAAGTGAGTCAAGGTTGGCTGGAATGCGAAATAAAATAAAAAATATTTTATTAAGAAATCGCTGTCTACTTCCGCGAGAAATGTTGAGCACTTCTTGATGTACCTAACCTATAAGCTTATGATATTTTTTATTTTTTATTTTTACAATATTTTCCATATATATAAATATTTTATGATTTTCCGTTTCGCATTAAGTTTTCCCCCTCGCCATGATTTTTTTTTCCAGATTACACAATGACTCATATTTTTATACGGAACTTGACGAGTCTGGAGGAGGAGGATGATGATTTCATAAAAAGAAGAAGAAGAAAGAAAAAAAAAGCGAAAATGCTAATAATGTTTTTTTTCTCTCTTCTCTCGAAGGACGGGCGAGAAAGGTTGTTGTGCAAGCCATTTCATCATCATCATCATCATCTCATGTCAGACAGAGACTCTGCTCCACGTGTGGTGAAATGTAATGCAGTTGCATGTACCACCGACACGCATGTGTTTTATTACTGTTTTTCTTCCTCCATATCGCATCCATCTTATCCTCGTTTTGCGTATGGGTTCTCAACGCTCAAATGTAATATTTTCTTTTTCGTGCTCCATGTGTGCTCGGATTTTTCATGCAATAAATTGTGAAGAACAATGGTAATAAAAATTTCGGGTCAGCTTATTGCACACGGAGAGCGAGTGAGCGAGAGAGAGAGAGAGAGAGAGAGACGGAGATGTGCATCTGGGAGAAAAACATATATATATATTATACGCGCATCGAGTTTTTGTGAGCTCATGTGGAGAAATGTTTGGAAAAAAGCTTCCCCAGAAAATTACTCACAGTTTTGAGGTGATATACTGACTGGGAGGAAGAGCAATGAAATAAAGTAATATTGTCGAAGCGAGGACGACGACTATACTGTACTCTTTTGGCTTTCCATGTGCGAACGATTAACGAGGGTAATAAATAAAGTGAAATAAGTGAAAAATATATGTACGTATATTACGAGAAAAAGAGGTTTTTCTGGGGTTGGGATATTAAAAGGAGGAGGAGGACGAACGAAAACTCATCGGGTCTCGCTTTATTACGCCGGGGAAGAAGTCAAGTCAATGCCAAGGACAAAAATATAACGAATATCGGAGATGGGGGCCGGGAGGGAGGGCTCAATAAAAAGTTAATAATGTAGGTTTGCATTGCGTATTCCAGAAATATACATGCAAAGCGCAATGTCACATTTCCACCGATACTCGGCTTTCAGCTGTCATCCATCTTTAATTAGAGTTTTCAATTAAGGGGATTATATTGCTACTGCAACTGGGTAATTTGTAGTTTTGTGTAGAATAGGGGTCCACTTGATGAAAATTTAATGCCGCGGAAAGATATTGATCCGATTACGGGCCGTAATTTACGGATTGAAATTCTAAAGTCGGAACAATTTGGTTACTTTTGGTCATTATCGTTTATCGGGAAAATACTCGCCAAAATTGTCTTTTCGGGGTCTTGTCTTTTTTGCGAAGAGAGATAACAAAGAATTTTTTTATCGACGGGACAAGTGGCAGTGCATTGTGCGTTGTGATGCATTAGAAAATTGGATTTTGGATGGACATGACATGGCTCATCCTCGCTCGATGTCACAATCCGCCGCATAAATTGGATAACAAGATGTTGTGTCAAGTTATAAAAGCTTGAGGGATGACGTACAGCAACGTATCCATCCATGCGTGCGTGTGCTTGTTTATTGAATTTATTACGCAGTGTGCTTGTACTTCAATAATTGCAGGCCATATAACGCTCAATCTACTTAAACTAAACTCAAACTGCCACTGGAAGGAATAATAATATATTTATTATGAAGACTGTGACAACTCCGCATTTTCCTTGCAAACGACAATCAGCGGGAGATATTAGAGGCCACATATATCCTGTCTTCTCTACTTTTACGATTAGTTGGCTGTTTAAGGTCATACCCTTAGTCCTAATCACAATCACCGTTTTCAAAAAAAAGATGGCAGTATTCTCCAATCTTATCAATTATTGAAGATTAACATATTATATGACTTACGATACGAAACTCCTTATATTGGCCATAACCTACATAAGTCTGCCGGTTTACTCCCCCAATTCTTCCATTTTCGCGACAAGTAGGTTTTGTCGAATAAAGGGCACTTTACACGACGATGCGTAATTCAAGGAAAACCAGTTGACGGTGAAACTGGAAAGATGGAAAGTTGGCTAATGAAATTAACTCGGGAATAAGAGAATTGCTTACTAACGACAGCATCAATTCGGGAAACATCTGCATGCATAGCGGCATAACTTACGAAAAATGAAATCATTATGATATAGTGTAATGCAGGTTGATTGTGTAGTGTCGTGCTCATGTAGAGTTTTATGTCACTAAAATACTAAAGACTAATGTTATTGAATTTGAATAGGTATTTTTTATTTTACTAATCTAGGTAGCTAAAAAACGTTGTTGATCCTGCTCAGGATAATTGCAGGCTTGCTTACTACCCCAACCAAACGCTCACCGATAACTTGTGTGCAGTAATATGGATAGGGGCGCATGTGCCGCGAGGGCATATCATTAACCCAGAAAACACCGAGGTGACTAAAGCTATTCACCTCAAACAAATTTTAATAATGCAATCAACGTGTCACCCCATCCATAAAATTTGTCACAAACCCCGTCCATCACTTTTTTGAACGGCAGCATCCTTGTCCCTTGCTTATGGATATACATAAGTACATATCCTCTGCGGTCCCCATCATTAAAAGTTGATTTAATGTAATGATAACTTCTCCTCTCGTGCAATAACAGTAATTGCAATAATAACAATTATTACACATTTATTTATTTTCAAACCCATTGTGTCCCTTTCTTCTCCTGCACTTGCACACACATGTGCATCTCGGGCGAGTGTGACGGACGCTTGCTTGCTCTGCAGTGCAGAAGCCAATAACTGTTTGTTGCATTGTTGCTACTTTTTAACAAGGCAATAAATCTTGCTCATTTTGTGATTCAGTTGGCGCAAACTGCACCTTCTCCCAGCAAAACCATCACCACAGATCACTTCTCTATTCAATCTATTCCATACTTGGAAACGACATCACCACCACCATCACCAGAACAAAAAAAAATGTTTTTTTTCTCTCTCTCTCTCTCTCTCTCCCGTGACAAGCAGAAGAAAATTTGCAATTAAATTAATTGTAATTACTACCAGTTTCCATTTTGTGTATAGCTTATTTAACAAGACCAGCCACCTCTTTGGCTGGCAGCTCTAATCTACTGTTAAAGCTGTTGAAAGCTACCTGAACCAGTCAGCCATCGCGCGAAGGAAGCAGCATATATAATATAATAAATTCAGAAATTGGGAGTGAACACGAAAAGAGTTCAGACTAGTTATTACTTACAAACTGAAAGCAGATGAATATAAAATTGTTTATATATTCATGTTGTGTAGACAGAGAGAGAGACAAAAGGGATCTTTTTTGCATACTTCTTACTTCTTACAGCTTACATTACATTACATTACACACACACAGCCAGCCCGTCAATATATGATGATTTTTTTTATTTCTTTCTCTCTCGAAAACAAAAGACGGCAGCTCCCTTAAAAAGGAGGCTGACAGCTAGTATTTATTACGTTGCTGCAGTCTGTGTGATATGATACCCCTTTGTTTAGTCATCATATGATCCATCCTCCTCCCAAAAGCAGTGCGTTTTGTTCAAAGGCAATTATTATTTGCAAGTGATTGATCGGTTTCAGCTACCGAACAAGTTGCACCAGCAGCAGCAGCGAAATAAAAAATAGTTTTTTTAGTGTGTTCCTTGGAGTTGTTGCACTTGTGGTGGTTTGGCTGTTATAATGGATGAGAGTTGTAATGTAAATTGTGCGGGGAATATAGGATGATGATGATAATGATGATGATGATGATGAGGCGAGATGCGAGAAAACACAGCAGTTCATCCCATTAATTAACTATTCAGAGGAGTCGTCGTTGTGTTAAAGCTGCTGCTGTTGTTATTACTTTCGAATGCACCAGGGGTGAATTATTGACAGGTGTATATTCACATCATCAGAGCAGCGCCGAGGAATGCTCCGACATGTGCACCACC
>JAANSN010006459.1:0-10490 GCA_036850665.1 Dicranocentrus wangi | reverse complement strand
ATCAACCAGCTGGGCCAGGCGCTTACTCAGTTTTCCTTTGCAGGACTGATCAGTCTCTTCCATAAACAGCTAGGGATTGTGGACGTGCGGGAAGAGGAGCTCCGGGGATTTATCCACTTGTGGGCATTCCTCGGTCATGTGCTCGGGATCCAGGAGGAGTTCAATATTTGCATTAATAACAACTTGGAGGAGTCCTCCAAACTGTTTCGTGACATTCTGCAAACCTACTATTTGCCATCCTTGTTCCAAATGGATCAGAGTAGTCATATCGAATTGTCTGCCCTGTTGGACGTAATAAGCTGGGAAATAATTAATTAATTTCCCAATAAGACTCAGAAAACTAAGTAAATTATAACTTATTTGTTGCCAATTTTCAGGGATTGTACATCATGAGCCCGCATCTGACACCCAAACTAGTCATGTTCCGATTTCTCCGAGACTTTGCCCAAATCCAGCCCAGAAGCACGCTCAAAACGTTGAACTTTGTGGAGAGAATGTATAACGCTGCAATGGACGGGGTGCTGAGCACTAATTTTGGGCTGAACAGGTGGTTCCTAAACCAAGGGGGCCTGTTTGAGATAGATGTGAACGTGTACAAATACTTTGGAGCGAGCAATAGCAGGGATCCAGTTGAAAAGCCGGAATGTGTTTTATGGGGCTTGGAAAGACTGAATTCATATTAAAACAAGTTTGTGTACAATACATATAAATTGTATTGTTTCTTCCTTGGATCTCACACTTTGTAATGGACATAGAAAGAAGGACATGAATAGGTACAAAATATGAATAATTATATTTATAATTATTTGGAAGCTGAAATAAAAACTAACGTTTTTCACAATCACATTACGCTCATCGTGTCAAAAATCAGACATGTTTTTGTATGCACAAACTATAACCTAAGGTGCAAAGTGCAATGTCTGCATGAACCTACTTACTTCTTCACACGTCACCACATATACGGAACATGTCATGTTATGCAATTGAACCTCTAGGAAGCTTATGGAGATGTGCTAACAGTAACACGAATGTTCGCAAATAATTCTCATTAAAGAAATGATTTTGTTGGCAGTTTTCAATAGTCAGTGTACTGTGGACTATGAGTTTGCTACGAATCATAGGGGAATTTTTACAAAGGCTTTTTTTCCTTTCCAAAAAATATGCCAAGTATGATGCTTTTGAGCTTGACCTTGTGGCACATTGTGTAAATACATTTTTTACGTAAAATATTTTTAGATAAGAAGTATGTCGAATCTAAGCAATTGCAGTTGAATAATTTCCCTAGGGTTTGCCTCTGTCAATATGATTGATGCTCTTCCGAACCTGCCACTTCATAAACATGCTTACTTTCTTAACCCAACAATAGGTGCCAGTCTTTTTATTATTAATATTAGCAACGGCTGCAGGGATCAGGTAAGTTTCATGGGTGGGTAACATATGCCTAGACAATTTCCTGGTGAATATAAAGAGTCTCAAAAAAAGTTAAGTTTTGAATTCCATCAGTTGTTAGTTTTTGCTTATCTTTCCAAAACTGCAACGACACATTTACTCCCATTGCCAGGACCATGTTGCTGAAAAATAGTATATCGTCATATATAGACATTTTTCAGTATATTATTATTATTACCAAGGAGTACGTCGAGTGTTATGCTATACTATATTGCCGGTATAACATTTAAACCATGCCCCCAATGTATACGAACCGAAGATATGAGAATTTAGCCAATTCCGAAGACGAACGGCCTGAAATATCACCCCCAATCGTCCTTTGATAGGGGCGAGCGTGATGCTATTCCAAGTTGGCAAAAAAATATTGTCAGAAAAACATACGGGCCACGCGTTATATGGACATGCACTACTGACCTTCTTGTAAGACAATTTCCCTCTCGAAACTTAAACACCGCTCGTCTCTGGATCTGGATCTACAAGTCTCAAAAAGGGAAAAACGCTGCGATTCAGTGCCACCTTCCGGAATAACTTGGGAGGAGAACGCCAAGGAATGAGATTATTCCTCCTCCAATCCGGGAATTCCATACAAACGTCTCATGTCAACACAGGCTTCAAGACAAATCCTTCATTGATTTCAAACGTAGTCTAAAGGAATTTGACAGAGTAGAAGATACCCTTACAAAAAACCCGGAATTCGTCAGTGCAGTGGAACTACAACGGCATATCAATCACCCAATTGACCCAAATCGCTTGCTCACAATCAGTTTTCCTTTGCAGAACATATCATACTTTTCCATAAACCGCTACGTGAGAGAAGAGGAGCTCCGGGGATTTATTCATTTGTGGGCATTCCTCTGTCACGTGCTCGGGATAAAGGAGGAACTCAATATTTGCATTAATAACAACTCGGAAGAGTCCTCCAAACTGTTTCATGACATTCTGCAAACATACTACTACCACTATTTGCCGACGTTTTGTTCCAAATGGCTCAGAATTGTTGTGCTCTCTTGGATGTGTGAGTGTGCATCCAAAAGGATGATGATAAGTTTTGGTAATTTTGCATGAAGGAATCAAACTTTTCGGAATCTATTTGTCTTTCAGGGTTTCCACATCCCGATCCCTCATCCTCATGTTCCGATTTCTCTGATATTTTGCACAAAACCACCGTGGTGAACGGGGTGGAGTGCTTAGTAGAAATTTCATGTAGTACCGGTGGATTCACGGTATAAAGGAAGCTTGTACTAGTGAGATATGAATGCTTCCAAGCATTTTTTTGGGGGTTAGGAATGCTGACAAAGCCTATAACATAAAGGTAAGCATGTTTTTTGTGGCAATTTGAATGAAAGGAATAGTCAACAGTCAACCGCTTGAAATTGAGATGGACACAAATGTGTTGTTTGATAATTTGTTTACTCCGCCAGACGTAGTTGGAAGCTTGGGAAGCTGTAAAAAGTCTCAAAAATATAATACGACGAACAAGGAAAGTGATCATTTCATCTTAAAACTGATCACCATCATCATCATCCTCCCAGTTCCCTGGAGAATATTTATCTTTTGCAATATGCATGGCAGGATTGGGTCAATGCATGGCAAATTGCACCCAAACACATGTGACCTGATGGCTTTTAAGTTATATTTTTTTTAAATCCAAGGTTGCATTTGTTCTCACGCTTGCTGTTTTTCTGATATTACGCAACACTCGTGGAAACCCAAATGCAGATGCAGACTACAGAAGTTGAACAACTACAAAAAGTTCATTTTCCTTTGTTTTGTAGTGCAGAATGAGTTTTTGCGACAAGGAATGTTTTCTGTTGATTGTTAGTTGGCACATGCGAAGCGAAATCAAACCGGTTCATCCATGTTTCCAGAAAGTTGGTTATTGTTGTCGAAAAATCATAATCATTCATTAAATGCGTAATTAGTTGGGCAAGAAATGAACAAGAGCCTGCAGATGGGGAACTTCACATGCGCATAATTGTGGGATTACAACATTTCTCAAACATTATCAAAATATGGGGATTGTCCTTTTTCTAAGTGGGAGGTCTAGTCTAAAACTGACACTAATTTGGTAAAGATTTGCAACATAGCATATCTACTGTAGCCTGGTATCTGGTGCAGCAGGTAGCCTGCTGTCTGCTGTGTAGGTATTTTCTAGCTCGAACGGCACGAGCAGTGGGTTCCAAGGATAAGGATATGTAAAATTAGAACTGGGCAAAACCTGCAACCGGTCAGCTTGCTTATGATTATGATTATCCCTTCTTTCGTGCAGCAGCATAAAAACTGGATATATTATATGGTATGCTGTGTAAAGGATAAATCAAGGAATAGAATGGAATGCCCATTATGTCGAAATAATACTACAACCTGCCATACCATACCAAACAACAAACTAAGTAAATACCTACTCATCAACTCTTGTTACCGCCCACTCCACCGACTTGACTAACCTTGTCTTGACATTATATCCTCATCCCCAAGATGCATTGTTATGTAACAACTCTCATAAAGGAAAATGTTTTATAGTCGAAACGAAAGCAGTTGATTGAGGGAAATACATGGTGTAGTAATTTTCAAGATTCAATACAGGTATAAATAAACTCCCTTGTGCGTGTACATATCGTGTTATTCGCATTCCATACTTTGTGTTTGAGTCGTTTTTCGTATTCGATTCTGTGGCTTCATCGTATTCAGGTTCATAGATTATGGTGGACATTTTTATCCCAAACCGCATGGGATTCACCCGCATTCTACGACGAAAACGAAGACATATCAATCGACCACATTTAAACGTCGCCACACGTTCCCAAAAGCTGTGAAACAAGTTTTTCCAATATACTACGTCGCCACACGTTCACAAAAGCTGTGAAACAAGTTTTTCCAATATACCTATACAGGGCATATTCGGAAAGGTCAGGAGGGATATCCAGACCAAATTCTTGGTTCTGATTGTGAGCTATATAGTGTTAGTGAACTCTTTTCTGCGAACCGAACATGTAGTAATTCTCCGTATGTCCAATATTCCCGTTGTTATATACTTACATGGTAGCATGTTGTTTACTAACCCTTCTAAGAATGATTACAAAACTGGGTTAACTCCGACATCAGTTCGTTTAGTGTCACTTTAGACGTATCCTTGAGCCCAACATGGATCCCACAGTTGTCCGGTTTAACACTTTGACATTTGTCATCATCGCGCTCTTACTTTTACTTGCTTCACTTTCTGAGTGCTCCAATCTCACAAACAAACACGAGGAGGATGATGACTGCTATCCAAATGATTCTGGTAATAATCCCTTACTCACTCATCTACAATTTAAACGCGTGCACTCCATCTGATAATCCATTATTTTGTACAATAAAATCATTTGCCTCTTACAGCTTACCTCGTCCACGGAAGGGCGATGTCCAGTATCTCATTCATCCCAGAATCAGAAGACATCCCAATTCCCTCATGGGCTAACCTCACGCTAGTCCACATTGGCCAACGGTTCGCCGTTAAAAACGCTGGCTACGTATCACTCAGCCATTTGCTCGGCCTAATTTACACCTGTCTCCTCCCCGAAATCAAAGACATTCTCCTTGCTTCCGGAGGCACGAGTCTGACTCAAGATGCGGTTCCAAGGTACGCACAAACAGCTACCACGATCCTAAGCTGGTACAACAACTCCGTGGAAATCCCGGACCAAAGACGAAATCTCCTTCAAAGCTTGGCAAAGGTGCGCCAGGTTCATTCAAATGCTGCGTTTAAAATCCAGCAGAAACTGAAGGACGCAAAATATCTGGAGAAAGTCAAGGCAAGAGATATTTAGTCACATGAGTTCCAAACAGAGAAGCTTGTTTAACGACAAGCGGTTTTGGACCGCAATTCACGCTGATCTCAATAAGGAATCACAAAGAAGAGTTGGCCAGCAGCAGAGATGTCAGTTCCACTGGAAATATAATGGGATCCCAATCACCCAATTCGGACAAGCGTTAACCCAGTTCTCCTTTGTTGGCCTGACTGTCTTGTTCCATCGGCAGCTAGGGATTTCGGAAGTGACGGAAGAGGAGCTCCGAGGATTTATCCATTTGTGGGCATTATTTGGGCATGCACTGGGAATCCAGGAGAAGTACAATATTTGCATCGAGAGGGATTTGGAAAAAAACCGGAAACTGTTTCGAGAAATATTTGACACTTATTATGCTCCGGCTCTGTTCCAAATGGACCCCACTAGTCATATAGAACTGTCAGCTTTGCTAGAGGTAACCTTGAAATGAAGGATAAAAGTGGAGCAGGGAAGTAAAGTTTGTTTTGATGTAATACGAAGGTGATTCGCCTTGATTGTTTTCCAGGGGGTACCCATAATAGTTCCAACGATAACAGCAAAACAAACAATGTTCAGATTTCTCAGGGATTTTGCCCAAATCAAACCGACTCACTTGTACCGTCATATGAGCATCCTGGATAGACTGGGCGTGGCCTCGATTGATGCAATAATGGAGAACAACGCAAGTGTCAATCGATGGATCTCCAAGCTCGCCGGGAGAATAGACCACCAACGAATCCAACAAATGCTAAAACTACGGTTCGGTTGAGTGAGATAACTGACAACCGAATGAAGCTGGAAATTGCTGATGGTTCTTCTTTGCGAGAAACAATTTCATTACACTGGNCTACGGTTCGGTTGAGTGAGATAACTGACAACCGAATGAAGCTGGAAATTGCTGATGGTTCTTCTTTGCGAGAAACAATTTCATTACACTGGAAGAATAACAATAATACCAAGATTGTCACATTGCAGCTGTCAGAACAGCAAGAGCAAGTCAAGCTTTGTGTAAATATGACAAGTTTCTTGCAGATCAAGAATTTGATAGGTCTGCCTCTACTTCCCCACTTGCAACAACTTCCACTCACACTCTTCTATTGTAGGGACAAAAAAACTTGATCTGGACAAGGTAGCTAATTTTAGATAATAAAATTAAACCTGTTGCGCAAATGTGCTGTGTGATTCGGGAGATTGGTCTTTCTTGGTTGAAGATATGACTGCAAGGTAATATCAGATATGCAGGGAAGGTAAAGCTTTTTTAGCATCCTTTTGGGTTTACATTCCATTTGGACGAGTCTTAAGATGAAATGAGCTTCATTTTTGTTATAGTTAATCCGTACATATGCCATTCACATTGTATGATGATGATTCTCTTCAACTGTAATTACTCAATTTTATGACAACTCAAACGCTGTAATATTACTTTATAACCTGTATGTAACTATCTTTTATGATAGGTAACTCATCGTCAGTCATTAGATCATCAGCATCCAAAGATCCAAACATTGCATATATACCTACCAATGTAAGCAAAAGAAGAACTCGAATTTTGTAAAATGCCCATTGCAATAAGGCATTCTCCAGAACTCCAGTGTAAAACTAAATTTTTCAGATTGTATAAAATGGCAGAAATTTATTTGCGTACCTACTTGATCAAGTTCAAAGTTGAACCGATGCACATGTCATGCGTGTCTCGCGCTGTATCGCAATGGAAAGAATGGTTTCTCCCTTCAGAATTTATTATTTTGTCCTCTTGTTTCACTTGCTGGCAAATAGCAGCGATTGTTTCAATAAAACAGGAATAACCAAGGAGGAAACATGGCCTTGGTCAGATTCAGTTGGTTTCGGTAAGTAGATCACTTTGACATTGAAAATATTTATAACAGCTAACACCGAGCAAAATTACATAGTCTGTTCATGACTACAATCAATAAAGGTCACTGCTCACCAGTTTCGTCTAAATTACAAGAATTGTACGAACAAGGGATAGCCATTCCTGGATTCTCCGATTCGAACAACCTGTTTCCACCTTGGCTCAACCTCACCCTGGTAGAAGTTGGCCAAAGATTTGCAGTCAAAAACTGGGCAACCCTGTCCCTAATTCATATGCTCTCCCTCATTTACGACATTTGCATTCCTGGAGCGAAACACACGCTACTGGTGTCGGGAGCCACTAGCCGGGTGGAAAAGGCAATGAAGCGCTACACTGCAACCGGAGCACACGTCCTGATCTGGTATCAAAATTTCGTTGGGGATCCAAAACAAAGGGAAATTCTACTGGACAGTTTGCAAACCATCCGGGGGGTCCACAAGAGCGCCTCTTCTTATATTCAGAGAAAACTGGAGGACCCCAATCACTTTGAAACGAGTAAAGCAGAAGCTGTGGAATATTGGCGTTCCAAACCAGACAGCATATTTCACGAGGGGTCATTTTGGACAGCAGTTCAAAAGGATATCGTACAGTCTAATATAGCATTTAACAAGAGGAAATACCTTGTTACGTGGAAGTACAATGGAATACCGATACCCCAATTTGGCCAAACAGTGACCCAATTTTCCTTTGCCGGTCTGACCGTCCTGTTTCACAAAAACCTTGGCCTATCCGAAGTGACAGAAGAGGAGCTCCGAGGATTCATCCATTTATGGGCATTTCTCGGGAATGCATTGGGACTCCAGGAGAAGTACAATGTATGTCTGGAGGATGACCTGGAAAGGAGCGAACTCCTGTTCCGGGAGATACTGAATGCTTACTATGTTCCAGCCTTGTTTCAAATAGATGAGCTGGCTCGAATACAATTGTCTGCTTTTCTAGAGGTGACATTTTTGCAACAAAGCTTTTAGCAAATAATACTATTCTCGTCGTCTCTACCTCATTCTCATTGTGTCCTTTCCCAGGCCATGCAAACATCCTTTCTACCACTAACCCCCAAAGTCTTGATGTACAAATTTTTACGAGACATGGTTGGCATTCAGGGAGACAACACATACCAGACGTTGAGCACAACTGAAAAGTGGCTGTGGCTGGCGGTGGTGGACTGGACAATGACAAACAGGCTCGACTTCAGCCGCTGGATATTCGGCTATATTGGAATTGTATGGCCTAAATGTGAATGTTGGCAAGTACTTTGGGTCTAATCTGAGATCGGATTTGCAACGGAGTAAGAATTTATATTATACAGAGGAGACAGAGCATAGGTAGGTAAAAGAAAGTAAGTAAGAGTGAAAAATCTTTGCAAGTTTTGCATAATAAAGAAATTGTTACACTCGCAATCAATAAGCCATATTGAAGGATTTTTTTTGGATGTACGTACTAATTGCCAAAATCAGTGTTTTGTGGTGTGAAATAATTTGGTGACGAAATAGCCTAACTGATTCTATATATATACATATTTCATTATACACTCGTAATCAATAAGCCATATTGAAGGATTTTTTTGGATGTACGTACTAATTTCCAAAATCAGTGTTTTGTGGTGTGAAATAATTTGGTGACGAAATAGCCTAACTGATTCTATATATATACATATTTCATTAATATGAAAATATGTTCCCACAATTACGATATCGACGTGCCCACACAGGATAATAAACTAATAGCAAATTCAATCCACAAATGAACTCTAGCTGCCCTTGAATAATGCCCCGAAGCGACAGTCATAAAAATCAACATATTTCTTAGCTTTCTGTTCCAAATGCATTGGAGAAACATCTACAACCTATATGATTGCCAAAATTAAGTTTTCCTAAAAAAGATTTGACTCAACTTGCATCAATCTTAAAACAAAGCAAAATGACGTATAACATACCTAAATCAGGTATTACGAAATCTAAAAAAAAACTCGTGCAAAGCACCGGAGGGAGTACTAATTGCAATTTTAAAGTCTCTTTTCGTGTAGGCGAAGCGTCGGTAATTAACCATAATTTGTAACTAGATTCATTTAATGTACTCACATTACTCACTACCCTCGTCCATAATAGAATCACCTGCATAAATTACACATGCATCTAAAACGTGACGACGAACAAACGCCGAAAAACTATCCCAGGTTGCTTGCACTCCAGGACTTTCACATTACTTGATTTTGTCTTGTCCTTCCACCTCCATCTCAAACGTCGAATTTTGCAATGCAGAAAGTTTGTTCATTTAGAATTACGTTGCTGTTTCTTATTTTGTTTGACAGTGCCAATTGCTGAGATAAAAACGGAAACCAGGAGGGATCATGCTATTTGCTGAAGGATGTTTCCGGTAAGAAATAAATGACTACGTATAATATTGTCATTTAATATTAGATTATAATAAAGTAACGCTTGATGGGTGCAATAGCTCTAGAACAAGGAATGAACAGTCCTGGAACAGAGTTTGTCTCAATGGACAACCTGTTTCCGCCATGGCTCGACCTCACCCTGGTAGAAGTTGGCCAAAGATTTGCAGTCAAAAACTGGGGTCATCTTGCTCTCATCCATATGCTCGACCTTCTCTACGACATTTGCATTCCAGCAGCCAAACATACGCTCTCCGTATCAGGGGCGACGAGTCGGGTGGAAGACGTCGCCAAAACGATATACTGCAACAGCCGCCCACGTCATGATTTGGTATGAAAACTTGATTGGAAATCTGAAACAAAGAAAGGTGCTTCTGGAAAGTTTGAAAACAATTCGTGAAGTTCGCCAATACGCATCATTTTACATTCAGCGAAAACTCAAAAGCCCAAATTACTTAAAGTGAATCAAGCCGCAGCTGTGGAATATTGGAATTCCAGACCAAGTATATTTCACGATGAGGGATTTTGGAGCGCAGTTCGGAAAGACATTTCCGAGTCAAATGTAGCGTTGGGCAGAAGGGAGTACGTCTGTGTCCAGTGGAAATACAATGAGATACCAATAACCCAGTTTGGCCAAGCACTGACTCAGTTTTCCTTTGCCGGGCTGACCGTCCTGTTTCACAAAAACCTTGGCCTATCCCAAGTGACAGAAGAGGAGCTTCGAGGATTCATCCATTTGTGGGCATTTCTCGGGAATGCATTGGGAATCCAGGAGAAGTACAATGTATGCCTGGAGGATGACTTGGAGAGGAGCGAGCAACTGTTCCTGGAGATACTGCATGCTTACTACGTTCCAGCATTGTTTGAAATAGATGAGCTGGCTCGAATACAACTGCTTTTCTAGAAGTGACATTTGCAACAAAATGTTCGCATATAACTTTTACCGTACTACTAGTTTCGTCGTCTCCCCTCA
>JAANSN010006458.1:0-10491 GCA_036850665.1 Dicranocentrus wangi | reverse complement strand
TCACTGCTAATTTGAGCACATTTCTAATGATTCAACTTGCATTTTACATGGTTTGAGTACATGCACAATATACCACACGGTATTAATTTTCCATAACCTCCATATTACTGTATAAAGCAAAAATGCAATAATTGTCATTCCATCTCCGATAAACAGTTTATCTTTCGTGATTCACGACAAATGCATATTTTCTAGTGCAGGCATGCATTCTGTCGGGCATTTTCCATTATGCCGTTTTGACCTAACGTGATCAGTTAATTAAGACGAGATAATCCATTCATTTCAAATATGGACGGATCCTGATTGGTCCATATAGTAAATCGCATATAGTAAGCAGCTTATCATATCTGGTTAGACGTGACGTGACTCATCCGTGGCAATAATATTGAAAGTAAGTTTACGAGTGAATCACGTCAAATACAAAAATACCTATGCATAAATAACGTGTCTTGTTTAGTGCAAATACCAAATATTTGCATACAGATCCAATCCCCAATGCCAGTCAACACCTGAGTGTTGCAGTTTCCACACAGCCCACAAAACATGTATTTTATCATACAATTAAATATCTATATTTACGAAATGATAATTTTTTTTAACGAAAGCATTATATACTTATTATAATAACTTTGCTTATTGCCAAACGTCTGCCTGGCTGGCATTGCATTGCATTAGTGGCATTCATTCATTCATGGCTATACGAATTTATGCGGAGTTGTGCAACTCCAATGTATTCGTTTTTGTTATGGTGAAAGAAGGCTTTTCTCCAGTAGATATCGCTTCAATAAAATTTACAATTTGTAAAGTTTGCAAGCGCAAAAAATTACAACATGGTTTCTTTCAATTCACTGGTAGCTACTAAGCTTGAATGATTTTTATCCGCTTTATATATCTCTTTGCCGCTGTGGATTTTGTATATAAAGGACTTGTTGTTTAAATTGGACTATTGAAATTAGTTTCAACAATCGCAAAATTCGTGGTGAAGCGGTGTTCTGTTTTGTAAAATTTATTTTGTTAAATATTTTCAGGTCTGAAGAAAGGGGATCGTGTTGTTTGGGTGCGGGAGCCTCCAGAGACGAACGAAACCGGTTCTGTCAGATGGAAAGGAGTAATTGAAGGAGAAGAAATCGCTGGAATTGAATTTGTAAGTTTTAAAAAAACGCATACATTTATGAAAATATTTGCAGAAGTGGATTAGGTGATTTGTAACAAGTGTTTACCTTACCTTATGTCAGGATCGACCACTTGGTTTGGGATCTGGGTGGTACAAAAATATAGCAATTATTCACGTGTGCTCCTCAACGAGGCGGACTGGTGGCAGTGGCAGGACTGATTCTCGAAGACGACTATTTTTATAACCCAGAGATCTCGACAAAAGACCCAGAAGACATTGTAGTGTCAACTGGAGGTGAGATTTCCCCTGTGCGGGGCGATAGCAGCTTAAGTACCAGTAGCGGAATCGGAAGCGGTAGTGGGATACATAGTAGTCCTAGCCCTAGCCCAAGCAGCAGCTCTTCCACAAGTCTGGACGTTGGTTCGTACGACTCAAGCTCCACTGGCAGTGCGAATAGTGACAATCGTAACAATCATAGATACAATCATCAACAGGAAACCCGTGAAAATTGTTCTGCAATTTCTGTATCCAAGAACGTAGTCAGTAGCAAGTCAAATTTTTACGGGGTTGACCAAGTGGGTCAAGGTGATACGTGTGCAAGTGGAAAAAGTGGATGGCCTCCAGGAGTAACTCAGCAATTGCCTGCTGTTGATTGTGGAAATGGGCCAGTAGGCCGAGTTTCTCAGTGGACAAACGGTACCAGTGATCCTTCGGCGTCATCTTCATATACGTGTGCTCCGAAGACTAGTGAAGCGGTTCAGACTGATAACAAGCAGGTGTACGACAGCAATCAAAATAGTTCCACGATGCCTATTCCTTTTGTCCAGGCCCCCTTGCGGGAGGAAGACGCTGAGAGAATCAGCGGTACGCCTTGCACGTCTATTAAAAATCACAATTTGCAGTACATATTCCTAAAGATTGTTCATTGTGTTTCTAGGGAGGAGTAAAGGCATCCAAGGACATAGGAACTCGTGCTACCTGGATGCAACTCTTTTTTCAATGTTCTCCTTTTCCGGAGTTTTTGACTCTATTCTACTTCAGGATTGGAATAGCCAGAAAGATGATGGAGATGAGGAGCTCGCCCGGAATGTACAGCGTATTTTAAGAGATGAAGTAGTCAATCCGCTGCGAAAAGAGCTGTATTGCACAGCCAGGAACGTTATGAAGCTACGCGAAACCATGCAACACTTGGATGACAAGCTTACGTCGGAAGAGATGGACCCGCAGGAGTTTCTACAGCTTTTATTTAACAAAGTTTTAAACCTTGATGAATTTATGAGTTTGTCCTCAGGACATTCGGACTTCTTTCATCAAGTTCTTGTTGCACAAACTGATGATGACAAAAATAAGATACCAACAATTCAACAGTTATTTGAGCAAAGCCTGATTATGCAAGAGCTAAAGTTGAAAACTGTTCCTAGGCCAGCACTAATTTTACAGATGCCACGATCTGGGAACAAGTACAAGATGTACGATGGGATTTTACCAAACCTCAGTATTGATATAACAGATTTGATGGAAGACAGTACGTCCATTACACAACTGAATACGATCAAATTATTTTAATTTTAAGCATGATTTTCTTGATGTTGGGGTTAACAAATTATTGTATTTTTTATTCCAGTCCCTCGAATGTGTATTATATGTGGTTCTCTCGCCACTCATGAGTGTCCAAGCTGTTACGGCAAATTCAGTTCTGGCGGAGAAGCTCGTGACAGTTCCAGCACTCCTGGAGGATCAGGAGCCGAATCCACGGCGTTTTGTGAAACTTGTCTCCACCAGACCCACAAAAGGCGTGATCGACAATCACATTTGAGTCACATTGTTCCGATCAAGTACACCTTTGATGCATCACAATATTTTTCTTTCGCGACACCGCTCTCTCCCACCTCAACCACCAGTCACCATCAGCATCAAATAAATCATCATTTAAATAATGCAAATTCTGCTGGTGTTGGTGCTATCCCTAGCTACCACTTCGGGGCTAGTGGAAGTTGGGCCACATCTGGTGGTAGTGGTGGTACAGGTGGTTTTATTGGGGGCAACCCCAATTTTAATCGTAATCCTTCAACTGCTCCTCTCATCTCCACAATCCCTTCCCCTTCCTCTTTTCACGCAATTTCTTCTAGTCGTACTATTCCACGAGTGACCATGGATCTCTTCGCCGTCATTTGCATCGAAACCAGTCATTTCGTCTCGTTTGTCAAGTGTGGCACAGAGCGCCAGGCGCCATGGGTTTTCTTTGATTCTATGGCGGATCGAGTGGAGAACCCCAACGGAACAGGGCACAATATACCACAAGTAAGCGTTTAAAACTGTGCAACGCCAAGCATTAATATGCAGTCTCAAATTGATATTGTAAAAGTAGCTGTATTTATATCTACTCCTTGTTTCAGGTGAAGCTTCTTCCACGAATGGGATACTGGTTGGAGGAGCTGGAAAAGTCTCCAAGAAATATTAAGGAATTCATGGCTCCTGATTCCAATATGGCACCCGAGCTAAGACGTCTACTATCCGATCCGTACATCTGTTTATACTACTCACCTCAATCGTGTATGTACAGCTAAATTGGATACATTTGTAATTTGTAAACCACTTGCATGCACGTGTTTTTATCCTTGTATCTACTTTGTAAACGGCAGGAATTTTAATGCTGGTATTTAACGAAATAATTTCAACAAAGAAAGAAATTATGCTGTTTCAAATGATTACTGTACCTCCATTAAATGCTGGTAAAATGAGTGAGCGTAGTATAAGCGTCGTGACTCCACTCCAAGTGTAACATAATCTGTGTACGAACCTTCTACCAAGTAACTGTGCATGTCTCAACACCTGAGCCAATGCCGTTAACCGATGATGATCAGAGAGCGTCTTGTAATGTCGAACTAGTTAATCCGACATCTCTTGTATCCGTATTTTCTCATATAAATGCTCTGAAATGTGTAATAAAACAAATTACAAGTAAACGCAATTTCATAATGTATTACAGGTACTAGCGCAGCATTACAACTTGTATTCTAGTATTTCTAAGAAGTCGAACTGTTATTATAATTATTGTTGATGCAATGGTGCATATTATATTATTTAAGTGTTGCTCGTTATTGAAATGTGGAAGTTGTAAAAGCCAATGTTCTCACCTTCCTATTTTATAGATCTTATAATTCTTTTTCATTTGTTATATAAACTTAGGTAACAGTGTATTGCCGAACCAAACCCGATACCCACCTACATCCGCAAAATCCATATAATAACACTCGCGCAAATGCTCGGAACCAATAATCAATCCTTTACTAATAAGACATGTAGTGGTAAAACAAAACTACCGATTACGTTGACATTGTACTTGTTAAAGTTACGTAGGTATATTATTAGTTGGTCTACGGTACTGTTGACATTATTAAATCCGTGAAATCGGTGTATTTATGTGCATTACGATTTTGCGATATTCTGAAACTCAATGTGACCATAATTTTCATATACTTAAGCAAACCCAAAGCCAGGTTACGGCACTACAAGGTCAAAGTCGAAACTATTAACATGTCCATTAGAGTAGTAGTATAACTGTAACTCACAATTTCATTAATACAATTATAGTCTTACACTGAAGAATGCAGAAAAAAGGTTGACACTCTACTTTATTCATATTATGACACTTGATGTAGCTAGAAGGAAAGTATTCGGTATTTGTGTTGTCAGTTTGCAGGTCAATTGAGCACAGTAACATTAACATAATATATAGGTTGTTATATTATTAAGATAATATGTACTTACTTACTGGGCGAGTGAAAATAACAGCAGTCATTAATTTGTAAGATTTGCTTTGATTACATGAAGAAATGTTTCTTTCGTGTGTTATAACTATGAATTTATTAATCAAACCTACAAATCCTAAACGTTTTTGAATCAAATCATTTGTTTTTTTATGGTCACTCTATGTTGTGATTACTGACTGTTTAAAATATTAAATTTTTAGGAAAAATGTAACTGTTATCTGAAGAAGTAGCAGTAGCAAATGATCAAAACATGAAATACTGAACTTGTATAATGACGTACGTACCTATCAACCTATCCCAATAAAGTTTAGATAGATGTAGGTATATCACATAATAATGGTATTTTACTTGAAACAGAAGAATACTAAACGTTACCTTATAGTATAATGATTACTTATTCAGTATCACTATACATACATTAATATACCTGTAATGATTCATACATGTAACCAAATGATTGACGACACTACTTACAGATTCTTTGAGGAAATATAAAATACACCAGAAATGAAATTTGTGCAACAACGTTTCAAAAATAAACTAGACGAGATAAAACGCGATAAAGAAATTTCGTTTTGTTACCTCTTCATTTATTTTAGCATTAAAAAATCTACAATATTGCAAGTCAAAGGGCATATAGCTTTTTCGTAAATAAATATAAACAAATTATTTGAACAAATAATCTTAAATATCTTACCTTACCTTGTACGACGTGTGTCAACAGTTCAAATTTTCATTTCAGCAAAGTTAAAAGAAGTATATAAAAATTACAAACCAGAGATCGAGTTATTCTTACATTTCTTATACAATAAAATATTACATTCTTACTTATAACTTCGCACTACTTATTACAACTCTATGAACGATTTTTGTTCTTTTTCTTTGTATCTTCTGTACTGGGCGGTGGCATGGCTCGATTAATTCTGGCCGAGCGGGTAACAACACTTCTACCACCTTCGTGTTTAGCAGTGAACAATACATTAGCATTTGAAAACATGCCGTCCTTCAGGGAAACGCATATAAACTGCGTCCCTTTGAACTGACGTTGAATCACAACCCCGATGTTTTGAGTATGGCTAAGATCAAGAGCGGCATCCACTTCATCGAGAATGTAAAATGGAGCTGGATTGTACATACAAAGGGACAGAACCAATGAAAGTGCCACAAGTGAGCGCTGTCCACCACTTAGTTCGGTTAAGGATTCCTTCCAAACTCCTCCAAGTTGTACGTGAATCTACGCCATATAATACATAATATTATTTCCAGAGAAATACGACTCAATAATTGGTTCTGTTGTATTAGCGAGTGTATTCGAATTTTATAGCTTACGTTCACGCCTTGAGACAGATCTCCGGGTACAACTTCAACTAGCCTCGCACTGGCTTCAGGTAACAACGTTTGCATCATTTCATTAAATTTTTTATTCACATCATTGTAAGCCGTTCTTACTTTTTCTTTCTGTATGCAAAATCAATCACCAATAATAACATTTAATTCCGATTTTAAAGAAATAACGTTACACTAGTTTTCCTCCTTTTTACCTTGGACAAATCAAGCGTTTCAATAGCCTTCGTCAGATTTTTTTTGTTCCTTTCAATCATGACTAACTTATCTGTTGACATGTTGAAATCTCTCCGTGTGCTTTGAAGTGCATCAGCGGCTTCATGGTCTAAACGTTGCTGCATTTCTTCCAGTTTTTTGGTTATTGCATCAAGCTCTTTTCTCAGGGCCTGAAATTGGAACAAAAACTTATAATTACAACGAACACTAACGACTACCCTGTAATTTATATTAAAATAATCAACACGAATTTGCATACAGAAGCGGATTTCCCTCCTTTCGGACGTTCTAATTCGTCAAACTTAATATCATTGAATCTTTCGCGAAGTGTGATTATTTCATTTTCACAATCTAGAAAAAAATCATTACTTATTCACAATCAATATTGATACGAGTGATACTAGAAATGTTATAATTCATTCACTCACAGTCAACTTGCTCCTGATACGTTTTCCTGTCATTATCCCTTTTCATTTTATTTAGTTCGGCAGCGTCTTTCCTTTTGTTTATCTTTTTCTGTTGCTCAGCTATGTCTGCTGCTTCTTTAGACCACTGGTCCTTCTCAGCAATAGCTTCAAGATATGCTTGTTCAAACTCTTCAAAATGCTCCTTAAAAAGACGCACTTGTTCTTCGGCTTCAGCCAACTTATTATCACATTCTTGAACATTTGCATTTGCATCATCAATATCCTATTATCGAAAGCATCAGAAATTTACGATTAGCATTAAAAATATTTAAAACTTGTATCACTTTGCATCTTTTTTAATGAGTTTGCTCAAATTCACCTTCTGACAGCCCAGCAGAAAATCCTCTTTTGACTTTAGATCCATCTCAATGTCATTGAAGTATTTCTGTTTAGCTTCGTACTTTTTTGTAGCAGTTTCCAACGCCTTCTCCCATTTCTTGATCGTATTAGCGTTATCACGAATATTTTTCTCTCTCACAGTGTCTGCCTGGTCAATCGTCTTTTGATATTGAGCCCGCAATTTCTCTAAAGATTTTTCTTTTGCTTCCAACTCTTGTAGTTTTGTAGTGTCTTCAACTGATTATTGAAAACCAAAATAAATAAATTATACAGAATGTCCCTTTGGTAAAAGCCAACAAAAAATACATAATTGATTACTATAATATACTACTTACGAAGTTTCACTTTTCTTGCATCTCTCTCCTCTTTGAGCTGGGAACTTTTCGTAAGTTTCCGCATTTTGTCTGCATTATGAAGTTCGTTTTTCGCCTTTTCCAATTGCTCAATGAATTTCTCATTGCTAGAAAGCGTTCATGTACACCTTAATTATGAGCAATTCTAAATGAGAATTAAAAGAATCAAATACCTATTCTAATTCCATACCTCTTTGCCACCTCGAGCTTATTCTTGAGTTCCTCTATACTGTAGTTTAGCTGTTGAAGTTCATGGTTAATTCTGTACAAGTTTGAACAATCCTTGATTGTCATGCCCAAATTATGCCTTGAGCCTCCCTGCATAATACCACCGGGATCAACGAAATCACCAGCAGCAGTGTAGGCTTTTAAATGCATTCCAAACGCAATTTGCTGTAGAAAGTCAACCAAAGTTCAGAATCGTTAAATAGTTAACCGTACTAATAAATAATTTTATATTTTTTCCTGTGGCATTGACATACCCTTGCAATCTCTATGTCTTTACACAACACCTTGCCACCCATAAAGTGCTCCACAATTGGACGATAAACTGGATCAAACTCCAACAAATTCAACGCGAATATCGCGTTCCCGGGGCCAAACTTTTGATCCAAAGTGCGCTGATTAACAGGTCCTTGTTTATAGGAACTTCTGAACACATTCAACGGATGAACCATGGTTCTACGAGGCATCTGCCCAAATTTTACAAGGTTCTTTCCGATAGTGTCATTTTCAACGACTATTTGACTCATTAAAGCACCGAGTGCCATCTCCAAAGCATTTCCCCACTCATTGAGTCCATTCACTTTTATAAAATCGTACAAACAGCCGTGAATTCCATCTGGTTTAACTCGATTTTTACTGCAAAATTTGAAGCCAAAAAGATTAAACGTTTCCTAATTATAACCCGTTAACCAACACAAATATATTCTATGAATAATGGCCATACTCGTAAGTGAAGGAAAGACTGTAATTTCGATTAGTAATTGAATTCCGCTCTCTTTGCAAGCCATCCCGGTTTTTCGTGGTTGAATCCAAGGCATTACGAAGATCCAACACACTTTCCTCGGCGTTTATGTTCCGTTTGCTAGCCTCTCTTTTGATGTCTTCGAATGTTTTGTATTTTTCCTTGTATTCTCGTTCAACGTGCTCATCAGATGGGGTATTTTTTATCTGATTTTCCAACTGGCTAATTGCAGACTTGTTTTCAGCAACACTTTGCCGTTTATCCTCTACATCTGGTTTAATCGCCGAGATTTCCGTAGTCACACGATTAAGCTCTTGATCAATATCCATGCTTCTCCCGTCATCACCAAGAATCTTTCCAGATCTCAATTGATTTTCCCTAGGTTCATAATTGAATAAGAATTAAACTTAAGTTTATACCAGACCCTTAAGTAAAATCTTGTTATTAGTGTTTACCACGCACTGTTCTTTGGCTGTGTCTAGCTCTTGATTTGCTTTCGCGATTTCTTGCTGAAGTTCCTGAAACTCTTGCAGAGATTTTGAACTCTTATTTTTGAAGTCAACCACTTGCTTCTCTTCACTTTGTTTTGCTTTTTCAGCTTCTTTTACGCCTTTTATCGCCGTTGCACGAGCTTCGCGAGCGGTTTTAACATTTGCTTCTTTCGCAAGTAACTTGTTGTGCTCAGTCTTTTTCGCAGTTTCAGCTTTCTTAACTTTCTCGTCAAATTTTGAGGAACTTTCTTGCCTCATCTGCTCCTCCCGTTGCTTCAGCTGCTGAATTTCACGCTTATAAATCGTCACCTGTTGATCGTCCCTCTCATCATCCTGGAGAATTTTTTGCAATTTCTCCCCTGCTTTATGCCCACGATCCCTAACTTCAAAATAATGTGCAAGTGCGTGCGCAATCTGCCTATCATTCTTCTCGCGCATTTGGATGTTGTATTCCTGTATCGCTTCATGAGCACGTAGCTGTTTGTCGAGATTAGGTTTAACATGCTCTTTCAATACCTACATACAACCCCAAATCACATTAATTATTTCTCTAAATGCTTGGATTCGAATAAATTGCTTTAAACAATAAAATATGAATCCGAAGCAATGTCACACTTACACCATTGATAGAATCAATCGTATTTTGCTTAATCCGAAGCTCATTTTCTGCTTTTTCTTTTTTTGCCTGATAGAGCGTTGCTCCAACAGTTTCTTCAATCATGTGAAGAATTTCCTTGGGTTTCATATTAACAACTTTGGTGATTTTTCCTTGCATAATCATGAAGTTGGGATTGTTGACGTTCAGCTGAACTGACTCAAAGAGATCTGTAACCGCACGTTTTGTGGCACTGGTTTTGTTAATGTAGTACTACATACAAAAATATATGAAATACAGAATATTTAGAATACAAGAGAAACTTTAAACCATTTGAATAATATTTGAGAATTTAATAAAGAACATACCCTGCATTCACCGTTCTTTTGTACCACTCTCGACACAATTATTTCATCGTAGTGCTCCTGTCCTGGAGGGCTTCGGTTCTTATCCGTGTTATCCAAAATAACTGAGACCGTGGCTCGATTGAGACTCTCTCCATGGCCCATGTATACACAATCAGCCAAATTTTTGCATCGGACCTTAAACAATTTAATTGGAAATCATCACTACTACCCTCCATTTACGATGCACTTAAGGAAACTGCAACTAGTTACTAGTTAGTGCAACCGAAACTTACCACACTCATCGAGGAAATGCCGAGCACAAAACAAATCCCATCGAGGACATTTGATTTTCCAGATCCATTCAAACCCGTAATTGCATTAAAATGAGGGTCAAACGGGCCAATCCTCGTGATATCACGGTAGGATTTAAATCCATCCAGAACAATGTACTTTACATACATTTTGAAAAAATTTACTGGTGATGA
>JAANSN010006457.1:0-10493 GCA_036850665.1 Dicranocentrus wangi | reverse complement strand
AAAAAAAGTTTATATGTGGAACTACGTTATATCTGCATTAACACCCAATATAGAAGGAAAGTAGAGAATTTACGACTTACTATTAGAGGTGACCGAAACAAATAAAGTTTTAAAATCAAGATTGTGTGTTCCTACACTTGAGTTCAAGTTAGTGTGCGGATGCATTGCTTCGTATTTATGGGATTGACAACAGTTATCCGGTCATTCGTATCTATTTAGTTGGAACCGTTGGAACATCAAATATGATTTCTTGTAGTACGCTGTAAAAGTAGGTTTTCTACAAGTAGACTTGAGGGATTTATACAGCGTTGGTTGGTTGAACGCGGTTTACAGGTTGATTGATGGTGTTCTATAGAGTTAATTTAGTTGTTTTGTGGCTGCTTTGGGTTTTTGGTTGCAATGGGATTTTGGATTACTGTGGGGTTATTTGTTGTGGGGTGGATTTCGACGGTTTGGTTTTTTAGGTGTGTTTGGAATTGTGGGGTAGATTTGTCACGATTCGGTAGGTGGTTGTTTGGTTTTTATTATGGTTGAGGATTGTTTGGTTGATTATGACAATAAGTTCGGTTCGTAGTAATTAGTCAGCGATTTGTAAGTTATTCCGCTTGGTAGACATGGGAGTTATTTAGGGGATACTTGGGATGACGTGCTTTTCCCGATTCAGGTTTGGAATGGCTATGATATGTTTACAAATAAGGTACCTCGTGCCAACAATATGATTGAGGCGTGACATTTTAAAATAAATCAGAATGTATCTTTCTGGTTTGGACGTGCATTGAAAAAAATTGGGAGAAACATTGGGAAAATGACATCAGGATTAGGAAAAAGGAAACGCAAAAAGAAAAAAGCCATTGCCATTGTTTACAAAATAATTCTTATTTTTTTATTATTTTGGGTCTTTGAGGCCCATTTTGTTGTTATTATTATAAGATTTGGTCTCGCGTCAGTGGCCCTCTAATCAGACCTCAGATATTCATTCCGAAATTATTTTAATAGACCCTGGATACTTTCGAATTTACTATGCTTGATCAATTTCTTCTTAACACAATTACAGGGTACATAGCTCTTATTTTTGTTTGCGTGTTTTTTTTATAAAAAGCTATATTATTATACATATTTTTGCATATTCATGCTACCAAAATCTGTCACATTTGTAGACAACTGCTACGTAGTGATACATGCTTTACTTGAAGCCAAAACAATTACAATGGGTACAGACACTACAAAGTTACAGCTAAAAGAATTTTGAACTTTTATTGCAAATACAAATCAAACTAGCTCGGTAGTTAAATGTGAATTGTGATGGCTAAGGTGGACTAATCCCTTCACCTCGTAAACTATATTCTTTACCTTTTATTTTGCATCAGCGTCAAGTCCACCACTCGTTGCATCGCAACATCCTGACAGCTCAACGGGGTAGACATATCCACAAAATTTGAATCACCCAAGTAAATCTTGAGGGGGGAGCACGACCTCAGAAGCTTTCTTCCGTAGCTTGTTCTTATCAACTCGGGACAGGACTTCAAATGCCGACAAGTGACCTCCGAGTGCTGATGAATCCCACCAAGCATTCCATATAGAAACAGGAGAACCAGTACGCTTTGCAGCCCACAGGACCCATATATTATAACCTTCGCAGTGGACAGCCGGTCCCACAAGTTGACCACAGCGTACAGGCCCAGCATTTCCGCAAACATGGGTATCATGAGAAGGACAACGTTGTCCCTCGAGAACATGGCGTTGTAGTGTTTTAGCAAAATCTGGATTTCCCTCAGGATCGTGCAGCTCCTCATAAATTGGTTTCTTGCGCCGCCGCGACGAATATCCGCTCTTGCTTGCTTCACCTCCTTGACAACCAACTCGAGATAGGAGTGGAGGCAGTACGGGATCAGCACCGTGATCAGACTGAACTGCATCCCGTAGGTTGTCATCAAGATGGACATGACAAAGTAGCGGGACAGAGCAAGTGGCACGGTCACCAAACCAGAGGGCAAAGGAATAAATATGCCGTGTAAAAAGGAATCCGCCGGGATGATGGGACTATCCTTCGTGTTGCACTTTTCAATCAGAAAGAATCCGCCATGGAGGTAGCCACAGGGATTTCGAAAGTAGGATACAAGACCAAGAGCGGGTAGCAAGAAGCCCGTGATTGTCGCCGATTTTATTAGCAGCATGCATAGTTTCCTCATTGAGCTCCGCTCTGGGGCTGACTCCACCGGATAGCTTTCCTCTGAAAAATGAAATTTAAACTAGTTAATTAACAAATCCTCTTTCGATTTTCACAATTTTTTGTGCAGCATCTACTACCTTTTATAATTGAGGACTCCGCCCCCTTTCTGCATGATCCTGCTTGCTGACGTCGCCGTTCAAATTCCAGCATTCTGTTTAGTATGGCCACGGTCTCTGGAGCATTTGACAACTGTCGGAAGCCCAAACACCACAAAATGGCGAAGCCATTAAAGTAGAAGGCGGCCTGAAGAAGTTGCGGCACTGATAGCACACTTTTGATGCATGCCACCTGCAGTACAACCAGCGCGTTGAACGCACTCACCACACGCCGTTTCCACAGTTGTCTCGCGAAATATGAGGGGGACTTGGAGAGGAACCGTTTTTCAGCCGGATTCCATCGGAAAGGAATGTCCCCCCAAATGTCAAAATGTCGTGAGAGCTTTATGAGATGTTTAAGCATTCCCCTTTCTGGGTTAGTACCGAGCATTTTGGGGTTTTCCCAAGACGATTAGGTGAAATGCATGCAATGCTCCTGTTTCTCAAAATTGAAAATGAACCTCACAAAGCACGGCGGCGACCAGTGACAAGAGTAACGCTACCCAAAAGAATAATATGGCTTTACGTGAAAACGCATTTTTTGTTCTTGTAATTGCATATGAGCATGGTAATAATGAATCGATAAATCAAAAATGATTATAAGGCAAAGCTTAGGTATAGCCAAGCATCATCAGGTGTAATTATTTGGGTGATTTTGTTCTCGGAGGAGGAACCCACTCCAGCTGGCATTCCGATCCCTACTAACCTATAATTATCCGGAATAATGATGAAGTTGTAAGTTGTTTATTTTGGGCAAAGAGTTTGAAGCCAAATAATAAATAGTGGGCTAGTGACAGTGACAGGTTATGTTGCTTTGGGTATGTTTTCCCTGTATCACTCAAACTTGTAATTCTTGCCTGTCACAATGTCCACGAATAAATATGCTCATTCAAAATGCAAGACTGGCAGCAGTGGTCAGTCAACAGTTAATCATGGATTCATCAAAATTCGAACATATATCAAAAAAATAAAAACCGGGCCGATGTGAGACTCGTACTACGAAAACTAGTATTTTAGTTTTAATTACATGGCAGAAGAACCTATCGAATATAATATAGGATTAACTCCGAAACTCCGAATTGTGGTGATTTTTATGCATATTATGGCTTGTCAAATTCAGGGTGATGCTTTAAGTATTGGCGTAAATTTATCTTCAATTTTTATTTAAATTATCATGAATCCCAGGAAATACGAAATTAAATTACAAGATTATTATAAGCTAAACCTAAAACTTCCACCCTCGAATTTGACAAAAGCTAAAATGATTACATGTAAATATTTATGAAAAGGCATTCTCTAAAATTGGTTCGCTAGCGTAGCGTTGAAGTCTGCAAATTACAGCCAACTGCTTCCCCAGGTTCGACTATCAGTATTTTACTGTTTACAGCAGAATTTCTTCTGAGTTTCCAGCTCTGAACTATCAATTCCAAGACAAATGCTCCAAAGGAAAATGCAGCTCCGATGACTAACATCATGAAAATCACGGCGATGGCTCCGCTCAGTTTAGAGCGTCCAGTGAGATCAACTTCCTCCTCAACTTGAGCCCCCATCCGAACCTGGGCATGGGACAAATATTTTTCGTACCAGACAATGACGCCCGACGTGAGCAATCCTCCAACTCTAACATAGACGGCCGTAGGGATTCTATTGATAAGCTTATAGCCCCTCCCAAACACGATCAATTTCTCCTTCCCAACGTAAACCTTGCCGGGATGAGCTGCCTTGAGAGAGGCTTCAAAGTAATTGGTCACACTTTCCTCTGCTATGAGCGCCGTGTTATTGCAATTTCGTCCAACTAGGGATTTTAGATCAAGTAAAATATCGTTCGTGTCTTTCGGGCTCTTCCAAATCCTACCCAACGGAGCTATTCGAGAATGCCACAAATATTTTGACTGCTCCTCTTGGCTCCATAGCAACTCGAAAAATGCTGCCGGCAGAGGAAGGCGCACTTTCGCGATCAACATCAATGTTGCCGTATGAAGCAGCAGTTCACTTAGAACAATGTCTGATCCGTAGGGATTCTATTGATAAGCTTATAGCCCCTCCCAAACACGATCAATTTCTCCTTCCCAACGTAAACCTTGCCGGGATGAGCTGCCTTGAGAGAGGCTCCAAAGTAGTTGGTCACACTCTCCTCTGCTACGAGCGCCGTGTTATTGCAATTTCGTCCAACTAGGGATTTTAGATCAAGTAAAATGTCGGTGGTATCTTTCGGGCTCTTCCAAATCCGGCTCAACGGAACTAGTCGAGAATGCCACAAATATTTTGACTGCTCCTCTTGACTCCATAGCAACTTGAAAAATGCTGCCGGCAGAGGAAGGCGCACTTTCGCGATCAACATCAATGTTGCCGTATGAAGCAGCAGTTCACTTAGAACAATGTCTGATCCGACTTTGCCAACATGAGCCTCCAAAATGCGACTCTCGTTGGTTGAGTAGCTCAATGTGTTGTCTACAGGAGGCCATCCTCCAATCGCATTCGTAAAAATGTCAAATTTGGCTTGGACCAGTTGATCAAAGGTCTCAATGGGCACTGGGGGGATTGGCGAGGTCAACGCTGTGATGTTATCTCCCTTGTAAAAGTTGCTTAGTATGCAAATGAACAAAATGTAGAAATACAAGCCGAGCCGTGAGGCTTGTCCCTTGAGCATGTCCGTATTGCTCCCTTGATCAACAAATCGAAAGAGGACGATGCTCAAGTCATCCCACCAATTCAACCGGGGGGATTCTCCTTGCAAATGCTCGCTGATTGGGAGAAAAGTGAGGAGAGTGGCAAACGTTGCTAGGAGACCCATCCAGGTGGGAAGGTCAAAGGATGAAACTAGCTCTTTAAATGGGAGACCATTTTTGACTTCAAGTTGCCCACACGCCACAAATCGATAAGTGGTAGGCTGAAATGACAAGTGGTTTGGCCGATAGAATCCCGGGAGCTGAGACGTTTTCGGACTTTCCGACAAGGTGGGCAGGTAGTTGTCAACAAAGCGGCATCTGCAAATTGGGGGAATCACCTCCCCCGAGCACAGTTGCTTTGTGTAATCCTCCCTCCCAATCCTAAACGCAAAGGAAACGTTTCCCAGGACGGAGGCAATGAGAGTAGCCTCCATTATTTCGTAGTAGCGGTAAGGCGTGCCAATCAGGTCCGTCAGGTTCAGGGCAGTGAATCTAAAGCGCTTGACGCTCTCCAGTAACTTTGTTGACGACATCATTGTTGCCACAACATCCGCCCCGATGTTGAGTAGCCAGGGCGCCGAGGTGTGGACCGCCGCAAAGTCTGTATATCTCTTTAATCTGTGACCAGATAGTTTTTCCAGAGGAAGAGGTTGCAAGATGCTTCGACATATTTCCGTGTACAGCTCATCTGTGGAGTATAAAAGCGCCAGACTGAAATTGCCGGAACTTCTGTCCAGGTTCAGCACAATGTGTGCTGACGCCACAGAGCCTCTGCTCACCCAATCAAAGGACCTCGGTAGAAAATATCTTTCGTCTGAAAATCTAACGTACAAGTGGGATATCCATCGTGTTGAGAGCAGCCCACGGTAGATTTGACTTTGTTGAAATGTTCCGGGAGGGTCAAAGATTGTATTCCAGAAGTAGTCAAAGCTTCCCGGAGTTATAAAGTGGGGCGTTAGGGAATGGAGATAAAAGTGTGCTTCACACAGCCACGGTCGTCTTGTTTTCGGGCCAAAATCCTCGCCATACCGGAGACGATTCAAAGAGTCAGTTGAGTTACGTAGGGAGTTTTCAAACGGGAAAATGTACTTTTGCTCATCAACCTTCTGGAGAAGGACTTCCTGTTTCTTCTGAGGAGTTGATAATATTACGTAGCGGGATAGCACCACGGGTATGAGAAACGGAAGAAAATCCATGCCGTTGAAATTGATTAGGTGAATTAGACATCCTGAAAATGGTGCAGAGTATGCGTCGAAATTCCCAATGTGCGCCGGAGTTTTTACTAGGGAGTTCTGAAGGCCTGATTTACTGGTCTCAGCATTTGAACAAGCGGTGATGAGGAGACACGCAAGAAAACATCCCCTGAAATGAGGTTTCATTTTTGGGGGAATTTGTGGTTTCAGACAACGCAAATGCAAAAAACCAGGTGGTGGCCCTACTATAAGCAATATATAAGGGGTAAAACTGCTTATAAATCGGAAAATGTAGGTAGACAATAGGTTTTTGTGTGGTGCTGGATGGTGCCTTGGCTTTCGCTTTAATTCTAGTGTGAGTTATGAACATCCTTGCTCCCGTCGTCTGATATGTCTTGAAAATGGAGAGATGGAAAATGATGGAGAAGCCATGACATGATAAGCTATTTAAATGGACATCACCGTGTTTCATTATTTTTTTAAACCATGAGCCAACTTAGGTTCGAGTTTTAAACATGAAAAAACACGTTAAAGGGATAGTGGGGATATTGTGATGATGGTTGCGGAGCTGAACAATTTCCGACTATTATAATTGCCAGTATATTAGTAATTATAATTGCCTATCAAATCAATCTTCCTTTGAAAAATGGTAAAGGAAAATCGATTGTTTTTTATGGATTTGTCTATGAGTTTCTTTTGTCCTGTGGGAATATGGTGGGCTTAGCAGTTTATTATACGAAAATGAATTTACATATGACAGACACAGACACTTTTGTCAACCTTATAGTTTTTCCTGGCATATATTTATATCGAAGTAGTCTCTACGTGAAAATGTCAGTTGCGAATGTTTTCTAATTTCTTTTATCAGGTCATCTTTTTCAAGAAGACCAATTTCTTGACCAATATATTTGCGAGGTGACACGAAACGGAGAAAAGGGATACTCAAATTTTGACTCATGTCTGTGTTATGCTTATGTGTGTTCTGTGTGTGTTATGCCTGTGTTAAGTTAAATTGAGCAAACTTTACTATAGACGAAGTTTAATATAACATAACGAGCAGACTGTAAAAGGCAAATGTGTAACTTTCGATATGAGTCACAACGAGACCAAATTACTTACGTTCATGACTCATTGGTTGTTGTTTTGCTATCCATTTACAAGAGATTCATGCAATGTCATTGCTTGTCTTCTTTTCAAAAGCTTATAACGCTAAAGATTCCTGCATATATCTCTTGCACCTGTGGAAGAAATTTCAAAAGTTTCAAAAACTAGTTAAAATTAAATTATTCCCAGTCAACCATTGCAAATCACTTACTGTAAACAAATCCCAATCGCTTACACTTTTCTTTGCAGCAGTTTGTTTGGATCATTTTTATTGCTCAGATAATAAAATATATGTTGCCCTTAGGGGGGTTCAGAGTTTGGAAAAGCTATTAATTCCGTCAAAATTTCTTATCCGTAACAATTTTAACATTAAATGAAATACCTGCCAGAAAGCGATAGGTAGCGTGACGCGTGCAAAAGAAGGTATTGTTTATGTGAAAAGTAAATATCAGATTATACATTCACGTGTAAAGTGATATACTGAATCAACATATGAACGTCCGTCAACAAAAGTTATATTGTGTCTGCAGTGAGGGATAGCAATAGATATACGTATATATAGCAATATATAGAAATGAGGATAGAACTCACGGAGTATAAAATGTTTAGCTTAATAAAAGTGACAGTCAAAGCTAGGTTTGACGACGATATTATACATACCTTTAGGCAGGTATTAAAGGAAAAATTTGATATAAATTCGAGAAAACCAATAAATCGCCATCAATAAGTATTGAGTGTTTTGTTGTAATTGTTTTTTCTGTAGTATAAGCTTCCGCATACTTTGTAATACGCGAAAACTAAAATATATTGGCGATAACATATCAATTTTAAGCTTATCAAGTTTGAATGTTGTTATACAGAGGTAACGGGCAAAAGCGTCTCTTTGAGATTCTTTTATACGTATTAAAAGGCAAGTAAATCAAGTATCACTGATGGCACGAAAAAAGAATATAAGTCATGCCCCTTTAAGACAGCTCCAGCTCATGGGCAGCAAACCAAGTGACGCAAGATGCAAGGACATCTTATCAAGATAAATTTCTATCGAAAGTTAATAACACACATTTTGCTATATGTATATTCGATGATGTATGTGAATGAATGTAACAGAAGAGAGTAGATGAAGTTTCGCATTGAAACTCATTTGTTCGCAAGGCGTAAAGGTACAAACTGTATTACACATTGAATATTATATTCAGCATGCCCGAGAGGTTTATATTTTTTTTAAATGTATGCCTAAGGCCTAAGTGGAGAATCATGCGCGAGTGTTGGAGAATTATGTGTTAAGTAAGAGAATACTTGTCTCTCATGCATGACATGCAGTGTTAATGATATATCCACTATTGAAGTAGTTGCATAATTTGTGTTCAAGGGCATTCCATTATGGCAACAAAGACTGCCTTTGCATCTTTTTGATTCACACAAGCCAAGTTACGGGTAAATGGATTTACAACATACTCGTTTATTGGAGAATTATGTGTTAAGTTGGAGAATACTTGTCTCTCATGCATGACATGCAGTGTTAATGATATATCCACTATTGAAGTAGTTGCATAATTTGTGTTCAAGGACATTCCATTATACCAACGAAGACTGCTTTTGCATCTTTTTGATTCATGCAAGCCAAGTTACGGGTAAATGGATTTACAACATACACTTTTTTATGCTAAGGCAGTTCTGTTTTAAAAAACCTGAAAGTTTTGCATTGCCAGTATTCGTTTGTGTCAAAAATTAGATTGACGTTTTAACAGTGAAACTATAGAGCATGAACTATTTTATCAATCCTGTGCGTATTGTATAAAATGTTGGTTTGAGGGAATGCATTCCTTAAAATCACATTTATTTTCTAATTACCATACATTGTATGTGAGCTCTATCGGCATAAAATTAGTACACTTCCATTGAAACAAGTAAATTATACCTAGTCTACCGTGAAGCAAATACACGTTTATTCACACGGAAAATTGTTTTTCATGACCATATGCTCATCGTAAGTTTTATCTCTTGGCATAAACAAGAACAAAAGCATCTATTTACCCACTCAACTGAGGTTGAAAATACAAATCTGGCATTGACTCTGACAAACATACACACTTTAATATGTGCTCATGTATTCTAATAATCGTAATCCTAAATGGGCTTTTTGTTTTTGCGACTAATCTCCTAGCTAAAGTTGTACATTACACAAAGTGATGCTTAAAATATACGTTTTCTTGTATATACCTCCATAATTTTCCCATTCCCATTCGACACAATTGAGAAACAGGATAAAATTGTGCGTTGTTTATCGTAAACTTGAACGAAATGTATGCTACATATATAGTAAGTGTGAACATGATTATGTAAAAAAATGTTTTACCCACAGATTTTGTGTATGCGACGATGACAAGGCTAAACATTACATACTTCATTGGTACGACCTTTTGCCTTTATTTGTACCTGTAGCCACAACCATTATCCTCGTACCGTTTTCTTGTGATCAATTTTTATGCAGTCACGTAACATACAAATTGAGAGCCGTGTGAGTGATTATAAATGAGGAACATGCTATTTAAAAAATCCTTATTTTTTTCACCGTCATATCGGCTAAAAACACACCTCTTCGTGAATCTCAAGTGGCGGGTATATAACCTCCTATAAGCAAAAACGTTTTGAAAATATAGAATATTGTAATAAGACTGTCCTTTTACTGTGATTTATGATATATGATTTTGCTTGTTGTATGTTCGTCTATATGGTTAGTTTCATTAAGTGAGTTATATTGTGTTATATTATATTACTGTTATATTCCCACGCTTCTTGTGGACTTTGTGATTGTTATGCATGTCTGTAGTGTGATTTCTGCCTCCATAGTATTAACGTCATTTCTTGCACGCTCAGAATTACTTCTCTTCTTCAATCATTAAAACTTATTCTGAGCTCCAAATTCCATATTATAACATATCATTTTGAGGATTATTATTATTCATTCATTCATCATCTTCGCATATCATGGTTTACTAGGAACTATTACAATATATATTACGTATACATTATTTTTTGATTTGCTGTCCTTCTCGCCGGTCAAATTACTAATTCTTTAACCATTATTGTGCTTTTCATGAGCGATGAACGGTTTTTCTTTTCTGACCAAACCAAGCAAACGTTATGACATAACTGAACATACAAAATTCCAACTGTAAAATCAGCTGAATCTTTTCAGATT
>JAANSN010006456.1:0-10498 GCA_036850665.1 Dicranocentrus wangi | reverse complement strand
GAAGGCTCGCGCAGGGAGAGTGTGTGCAAAGGCAAATTGATTTTCGTGTTTTGACACCGTCAAAATCTACAAATTGTATAAAAACCCATAATTCTGTAAACCCCATGCATATTTCAATATAGTTTATTTCATCACGTAAATTGAAACAATTTTTACCGAAGCATCCACAGCGCTTTGGATGACATATCTCCCCGTTGGAACTATATAATAACAAAGAATATCCCAAAAAATCTTCTAATAACAAAATTCTAGAGCCCTTCTCATCCTCAACACGTTATCATCTTTATGAAGTTGTCATCTTTATCATGACATCTCACCTTTCGCCCCACAAGGGCTAATGGACTGAATCACATTTTGAAAGCTGATCAGCGACAAGTCCATCTGGTGGACGGTGTGAAAGGGCTGAATCACTGCGATCCTCCCTGTACATGACTTCCCATCGTAGAACTGCATGCAACTCCCGTGCGTGTCCACCGACATTGTCACATTCAGCCATGGTCTCGCCACGTTCGTACATTCATGCTCACTTATATCCATATTCAGACTTTGACCTTTGAAAACCACAAAAAAACAAAACAGTCAATCACATCTTCACCACCAATTATCCACTTTTGTTTATAAACAACTTTTTGTTGTCAAACTAATTACCAAATTTGTCCTTGTGAGCATACAAGTCCACCTGCATCCCCACCACCACCACCCCCCTCCATGGCCCGCCACCCCAAAGTGCCAACAAAACCGCCACCACTTCTGTCGTCCCCCTCATTATTTTCCTGACATTTGCACTCGAGCCGGAAATGGTAATGATTCTATTCTTCTGATTCGACCTGATCCGATTCCACGGGCCTGTCAACAACTTTGGTTCAACTCTCTGGGTCCAAGTCCAATAATGAAATGAACACACGAGTAGCGAGCGCGACTTTGTTTGACGTGGTCGGTGGGAGCCGTGCAGGATCCTCAGCTTCTCTTCTGGTTGTCAAACACCTAATGAAATTGAAAGTAGAGGAGATCCCTTGCCAAAGGTCCCCTTTCCTCTTCACATTTTATTGGGTGCAGCCTGCAGTTTAGCTACCCAATGCCGACCAACTGCCGCCGAGCCCTATGTTACAAATAAAATAAAATAAAAATGAAGAGATAAAACAATTTTTTTCTTCCTCCTCTTCTTCCTCTATTTTTCCCTCATAGTGAATACATTATTGAGAGAAATCAGCGTTTAGGATAAAAAAGAGCCATTTTGAAATTACAAAATGAAAAGTTGATATAACTATGCTGCTGTGCTGCTGTACTGACTGAAGGTGAAGGTAGGTAATCATCATCATCAACATCGTGAATGATACGATCATCGTTTTGTTTCCTCTGCAGTTTTTGACTTTTGCATTCATCGTAAATCGCCAATAACCAGATAACAGTCACACTTTTGACGTGATGCGATGGTTGGGGGGAGGGGAAGTGCAGTAATTATTATCCCTGCAGTTAGTAGGTATATATGACAAAGCAAGAAGAATAATATTGGGTCTTTTAGTGAAATGTTACGTGTACACGAATAACGTGAGGGTGAAGACTATCATATGAGCTTGCTCCACTGCATTACATTGTTGCAGCTATTGTGTGTGGCGTGAAGTGAAGTAAAGCACATGCCTGACCAAAGCCGGTTTTTCAAAGAGGAAATGGTGAAATTCACAAAAATGAGTATCCTCACACAATTCTCGCCTGATAGGAAAAAAATTACTTACTTGAAAGAAGAAGAAAAAAAAATACACAAAATACTCTTTCTACTACTACTGCACTATAACACGCCAATCCCAATCCCACTACTTTTTATTATCGTTGCTGCTCCCCACAAAAACAGCCTCGTTCATTAGGAGCAGGAGCTACGCCATAAGCGTTATCATCGTGTGAAATAAAAAAATGATATGGTAGTAGTAGTAGCGACATAGGGATGACTAATCATCCAACCAAACCATCGCTATCATCCATCCTCCTGTGTGTATACATATATCACATCACATCGACAAAATAACTTGATTTCAAATTTGTTGATGCCCCTTGTTTGGCAAAAATACCCTCGAGGAGTCTTGTCATATAATCAACATCATCAAGCAAGATATGATGTTGCACAGCGGAAGTTGTTAGTGAATATGTAATCGATTTTGTCATTCATGTCACATGTTATCTTCGAAAGGGATAGTAGTAATAGTGCATGTATTGCATTTTTAGGGATTATTATATCAGCGAGCCAGCCATATATATGGGACCCCTTTCCTAATTACGAGATATTACGCAGTCGCCACCACTGCCAAAAACATTTTTGTCACGCCTTGATGATGAAATAATCACGACGACCGACCATGATGATGATAATGACATTCAAAAGGGGGCCTTATATGTATTATGCGCTCACAGGTCATTGACTGACAGTGAACAGCATTGTGAAGGTGACCAAAACATTAGAAATCGTCTGCATTAGTGATGATGAACCCCAACCAAAATCAAGGTGATATTTATTCACTTCACTTCCGTATGTCATGAATGAATATGAATAATATGTAATGAATATTATGCGAAAATGATGATTTTCATTTTTTTGTTGCAAACATTTTCCAATCAATGTCGTGAGTCGGGCAAAGAAGTTGAGGAGAAAAACAAATTAGAAACCCATTTTCATTTTGTTATTATTTTGTTTTTGATTTTTATTTTATTTTTCCCTTGATTGTGATGAAGCTACTAAAATACATTATACAACGAATAAATTACATTTTAAAAATACAATTTCTGTCTTGGTGAGTATTTAAAAACAGGTTGTGGTGGGGGGAGGGCGGAAGGAGTTGGAGTTATTGTACCATAAATTCGTAGCATAAAATCGTCGTTAAATAATAGTCATTCATTTTCTTTTTTCAGTCTACCCAAAAATCCCCCACGAGCCAACCGTCTTGGGGGTCGGGGTTGTCGTCGACGACTTGGCAAAGAGGCGGCCCACCCCGCGCGGAAATGTGAACTTGGGATGGGGACGCTCCTCCTCGGAACTGAACGTTGGCCTTGGGGGAGGATGAGGGCGGAATTCTTCGGAATTGAACCTATTGTAGTTTTTCCCCTGGCCGGAGTAACTGTATGTAAATCCGGAGCTACTCGAGCCGCTGCTTGGAGCGCTACTCTTACTTTTACTCTTCTCCTGCTCCTCCTCCTCCCCCGCTTTGTTCTTCGACGACGACGAGGTGGAAAATGTCAGCGAAATTTTTGGGACTGGCACGGAGGGGAGGGAGGGCAGGGATGGTAAAACATTGGAGATTTTCCCCAACTGGACGGTGGGGACCATGAAGGCGAGGTTGGATTTGAACTTGGAGAATACTTGGTGCATGAAGCCAGGCTGGTCCTCTGTGAGAGGGGCACTAGGTGGTGGTGGCAACGGCTTGTCCTTCTTTTTGTGCTTCTTTGATGGTCTCTTGGAGTCGGACTGGGACTCTTCGGTGTTGTTGTTGTCATCCTCTTTCTCTTCTTCTTCTTCTTCCTCATCCCCGCTTTCCTCCTTGGTTTCGTCTTCCCCCTCCTCCCCTCCCTCCTCATCCTCTTCCCCCTTCTTTTTCTTTTTATGCTGGGGAGGGAGGGGGAGGGGTGGAGGTTGAGCTTCTTTCAGGGTTTGAAGGTACTTGTCTGCCAAGTACTGCTTGACCACTTGCACATACTGCTTGTATTGCGGGGAGGACTTTAGCATCTCTTTGGTGGGGAGGAGGTCAATGTCGTCAGAGGGAACGAATTCTGGCAGGTAGCTGTCCTTGGCCACCCCATTTGGAGGTTTGAACAGGAGGTAGTTGTTGTTGTTTGCAATGTTTTTCGCAAGGGCTGGACGGAGTCCAGGCGGCCTTAGATCTAAAAACGGCTCATCGACGTATTTCGATTTGGGACGTGGGCCTCGCTTGATCTTCTTCCGAACCACGTAGGGGGCGGCAGTCGAAAACTTTTTAATGTTTGCCAGCTTCGTGGCGTTGTAATGAATGGGGTAATACTGCGGTGGGGGTTTGGTGGGCGGACGGGAAGTGCCCACTTTGGACAAAATGTTAAAGTTGATCCCGTTCCCCACCTGTGCCTTTGACTTTTCGCTTGGGGGATCCTCCAATATTGTTCTGAACACCTGAGGCAGCACCGCGTGAAAAAAGCGTTTAATAATAATAATATATTTGCATACTATTCAGGATGGTCACGGAATGGAGCTCAATGGTCAAACTTTATAAGCTTTTTTTCTTACCCATTCTTGATTAGTTGACCAGATACGACAAGAATGCTCTTCCACTTTGAAATCATCTCTGAAACAAAATATAAAAAGACAATCAAATGGATGGTTACATAACAAGGGACATTGTTACTAAACTCCGTCATTTATTATTCCTGTGCAGTGTTGCATTTCTCAAAAATCAGAAAGAAATAGAGGAATGGGAAAATAATCCATTGTCAATATTTACGTTTTGTATAAGCATCTTTGATTGGTAGGGTCTTTGATGATGTAACGACCTCTGCCGACACTCATAATCTTCCATGACTTCCTCCTAATTGCACCCTTTTTCAAGGAATCCTCATCAAAGCTGACAGGGTAGTTGTCAGAGTTTTCCCTTGGTTTCAGGAAATATTCATTGTCAGATTTCTGAAAAGAGGAAGAGGCTCATTCATGAATGATGTGAGATGTCTATGTCTTCTTGTTGTGTTTCCTCAGGCAAACCATTCATTTTTTTAATGGCATATATTACATAATATATTGGCATGCATGCATGCAGGGATGCACAACTCAACTGGTAATTAATTCCACTACAAAAATAGTTTTATTTTATTATTTATAGTTTTATTACAACCTCGATAACTTCCCATTGCTGTGTCTTTGGCACGGCGGCTTCCTTTGTGGTATTGACTGTCCAAATCCTGGCGAAATTCCCGTGCTTATTGAGGGCTGCCATGACCTACACAAATCACACCAATACATTGCATTAACCGACCTAATGAAACATTCGTACTTCCGTAGACTTTCGATTTTAATATAAGACGTACAGACGCATCAGCCGCGTTTTGAATCACATATCGCCCATTCTTCACTTTGGGTCCACATGGCGAAGCAGTCCGCAGTCGGAAGGCGTAATTAATGAGGGACAAGTCCATTTGGTGAATAATGTGAAAAGGTTGTATCACCGTGAGACTTCCTTTGCAGTTTGGTCTCATCGTAGAATTGGACACAACTGCCAAGAGTGTCCACCGAAGCCACTCCACTGTGCCAAGCGAGTGGCAGTTCTGAGCAGTCGTTATCACTTACATCTATCTTAATTGATTGTCCTGTTGTGATATGGAAGAAGAAGAAGAAAAATCATTTACAGATATATAAAAAAATATACTTGCGCACACTAAAAACTTTTTAAGATTTTCCACCACGTCCTGTCCACCACCACCACCACGACTTACTTACCACGCCTATCCTTTTCCGAATAGAGTTCAATTTGAAGTGCACTCACTACACCAGCCAAATACACCAATAATAATCCCAGCAGCAGCGACCAACTAATTTTACGTTCCATCCTGAGCGTGTGGCACCAAGTGTCGCATGTTCGAGAGGGAAGAAGAAAAAAAACTTCCACAGCGAAGTTGTTAAACTGCGTTATTTCGGAAGAGTGACGCTTCACAACACATGATCATATCATCATCACGATTGTCAATGAACTGATGGATCTCGCCAAGGCCTGCCAAGGCTAAAAAGGAAGATTCACACAACCAGCCCAAAAACATCAAAGAGCAACATAGGTGAAGAAAAAAATCAAAATGTTATTGTCTGCTGCTAAGTGCACTATGAGCAAACTATAAACATTACCGGAATCCCCCTCCTCACCTTCCTCCACATGCAACAGACTGAGAGGTGAGTATAAAAGTACATTTAAATCGTATCAATCATTATAGAGCTCTAGCTATATGCGGTGGTGTTGGTGTGTGTGGTGGAGTGCAAGTGTTTGCGCTGATTTTTCAAATCATACACAATTTATCTCGTTGATGCTTGGTGTTCCTTCAGAGGATATATACAACACTTTTCTCGCTAATTTCATTTTCGTATCACATGCCATAGCCTCCCTCCCTGCATGCTACTCATTTCATATCGAATCGAACGAAAAAGGGAGAGAATAAGGGGTACTTACTGACTGACATGAGCATGGTAACCTGTTCCTCTTCTGCATCATCATATCATCGTAGGCAAAAAAGTCACCCCCAGCCCATTTGGCAGAGTTTGTTTTTCTTCACATTAAGAGAAGCGTCATGTAATACAAGCTAATAAGATAAGGTAACAACATGCATCACCAACAAACCACCGAGGTTAACGTTCAAAACTTTTTTTTTCAAACTATATATCCATATCCATATTGACGTCTTCTTCCTTTCAGTGCGAAATTTATATGGCGGTAATAATATGGGAAAGTGAAAATCATGGCGTTTTTTTTTCGTAAAGGGAATCGCGAATCTGTGGCTCGTGGCGTTTTGCTTGTTGTGGTGTGGTGGGTAGTCTACTCGAGTTGAGAGTCAACACGAGAGCAATATCATTAAAATAGTAAGTGTATCATCATGATATCAGTCAGGCCCAACTTGAAAAATGAGAAAATCATTTCATTACATACTTACCTATTATGTATGTCTAGAGCAAAACTTGAGCTTCTGAAAGCTTCTTCTGAGCAAGCGAGCGAGCAGCGTCTTATCTATTTCTACAATTCCGTCAATTGTATGACAGATGAGGACAAAACTTTTCTGTTACTTACAAGTGGCATAATAATAATACTACTTATTGTTCCCATCCCGTATACTCTTTTTAGAACTATATCCCTTTACACCCTTGCCAACTTTTTTTTTGATTCGCAATAGTATACATACGTAATATGATGGCTGCTGGGCAGGGACAAGGTTGAATGTCATAGTCATCATCATCATATTATCATGATGCATCTCAATTCTACAAAATGTTATGTTATGGTTCACAATATGCAGTCACCGCAGCAGCATCCTCTAAATGTTGACGACTCTGTGAGAATGGGAAATATCACAAAAGGAGGAAGGAAGTTTGGTGGTGGTGGTGATGGCAAGGTACACAACACACACCAGTTTGCATGTTATATTATGCACTATCCCCTCCACTCCACTCTCGTCATTATCATATATTTTTACTGAAAATTCTCTTGCTCTCTTCGTTTTTTGGACTTTTGAAAAAATGAAAGCCTTCTAACTTTCAGTTTCCCACTTGGGTTGGTTATATAGTTTTGGGGTTTGGTTGGATGTGAGTGTAAAATACATAATATATACATTTTAGGCAGAAAAAAATCTCCACATTGCTCAGATTGATGTGTGTGTTATGTATTCTGCCAACGTGAACTCTAACATCACACATCCTTCTGATAAAAATGAAAGTTTTTTTTTCGGGCTGGCTTCCTTTGACTCATAATATATGTAAGAAGAAGAAGGGGATGGATGGATGGATATATATATATATGATTAGGCGCTGCCGAAAGATAAGATTTGTGCAAACGATAATATAATGAATGACAAATGATTAGCATGCATGCATTCGGTCGAGGGGTCTATTTCTTTTTAGTTGGGCACATCCGCAAATGTAAATATATACGCTAATGTAACAGGTATACACGTAATATTATTATTGAGCGAGGGGTAAAGTTGCGCCTCTCCCTTTTTCCCTCGTAATAATAAATAAATATGATTACTTAAGATATGAATTTTACGGTTTCCTATTTGGCCTTTAAGGACATCAACCTCTACACCCATTTTGTGCCGATGGAAATGCATGATGCTGCTGCTGCTGATGATGATGATGCTAATTTGACTGTCGCAATAAAGTTGGCGAGTATTATTATTGAGGGAGTAAAAGCTACTAAAAACAGAGTTGTCTGATAGTGAGTGAGAAGGCCTGGCCTTCATCCACAAGACAAATTGATGTCAGAGTGTTATGTTGTGTGTGGGGAGGGAAGGGGAAGGATAAGGATAATGGGATGGGTGACACTAGCCTTTATTTTAATATCAAATGTCAGCCATTGTCGTAATAAAATATAGGATTTTAGTGGTAATTAATTGAATTGTGGAGGAGGAGGGGGAAGCTACACATGATATCTTATGCAGGCTCATTTCTTTTTAGGAAGAAGGAACTGCCATGTGAAACTTGCGCTAAAATGTGTGTTTCAGATGTGGGATCAATAAATGCAAAATTCGACGACATTTGATATTTATCATAGACTTAAGTATGTTCAGCTTCACGGAAGGTCGCAGCGTAGGATCTTCAGTAGGTAATTTGGATTCGAAATCTAAATGAGGCTAACTTATGAGAGCATCTACTACGTTCCGGCAGTAAAGAATGATACGTAACAGTCCCAACTTTAATCTCCCTTTTGTTCCCTATTAAGTAATTAATACTACGTTCAAAATGATATCTGGATCTCGAGCTGTGACTAACAGTTCACACCGGCAGTGATGATGCAACAACACAACTAGGTGTTATGTTCCTGATGTAATGGACCGACGACCACCTGGACTATACTTTTTTCCACCTCGAATGTCTGAAACGCATATTATGTGCAAGAAACTGTATAACATCTTTTTAATAATATGTTTTCCTTGTTATGTTCTCTAAACTCAAGATTATAGAGCCGCATCCATCAGCCTTCCAGGATTACGTGAAGTTGAAGTTTTGATCTTGAGTGGAAAAGCAGGTATGATGACTGAATCAAGCGTAAAATTAATAATACGCATCACCTTCAATTAATCCTCTAAAAAGCTCTCCGTCTCGCATAAAGTTTTATAATCAAGTTAGCAATCAGATGTAAACAACGCTGGGGGAACTTTGCGGAAAACTTATACTTGTGTTCAAATAACTCTCATCGGATCAAACGCAGCAAAAAAGATTAGCATGTTGCAAAAACGTGTGCAAATTTCATGTGATAACCATTTTTCGTTCGCCAACTTGTTTTCCAAACTTCCAAACTGCAGCCATCATCATCATCATCATACAACTTGATAAATATTTATCTATTTATATAAAAGAAAAGCATAGGATACCTTGTCCGTCTATTTGAACAACACAGTTTCACTCCCAGACCCAGAACAGCGAAGGATGTGTGCCATTGTACCTGTTGAGGAGATTGACAACATCCTGAAATGGTCAGTTTCAGTTAGGTCAAAAACTGTGTGTGTACACGTCCAATTTTTGATTGACTCAGACACGCACCTCCTCCTCACAGTCCTCATCCTCCCGTTCCCGTTACAATTTACATTTACCATTATTAGTTTCGCAAAAACAACCGCTATTTTGCATGCCACGCGGCGGTATTCCTCCTCGTCTGAAAGCAATTTGATATATATTTGCAAACAAACAAACAAAAGTGCGAAACCTCCCTTTTGGATTTGTAACAACAACAATGAGCCAAGTTAACATATTATAACTTAATATGCATACATAAATTAGCAACGCACTTAATATTCCCTTTTCCATTTCCATTGCTGCTGATACACATTCAGACTCGTAAACCTAGCGAAACGAAAATCCTCATGCCAAATGGCTTTTAGGTATATATGTATACATATATACAAAAAACAACAATAAGTCAACTCATCGTAATTTGCACTCTTAGCGTAGGCCTGACATCAGAGAAGATTTAGCACACGAGAGTCCCTATAAACTCCTCTACCAAAATTGCACACATGTGTTCACTAATAATAATACATTCATAATCCTTCTTTGCATATAAACAATCCTCATCATCATGTCCCTAAATAATAGGTTTTCTATTACATTATTGTAGTAAAGGAACTGCCGTCTTCTTCCCCACTTTGTCTGCCGATGAACAACAATTGCAATTGACTCCAAGCATCTCATCTCAACTGATTGTGAGCAATATTATTATTAATAGGGATCTGCTTGCTGCTCGCCCAAATGATTTCTATAAATGTTAATTAATAGCAGCAACAGCACAGCGCAAGCTATGTACTTAAATCCGTGTACTGTTGCATTTATTGTATTTATTATTACGTTTACGAACTCCCAGAGTTTACGACTTTAGGTGCATGGATATACCACTACTCCACTACCATAATATACTAATTGGGAGACAGCTTATAATTTTTTTTCTCTTCTCCTCTTCATCGTTCACAGTATATAACATATTTTGGGCCTTGAGATGTTGTGGGAGAAGCAGAAATATACACGAAGGCGAAGGACTTGGATGAAGTGATAAGAAATAAATCCTATTCTGCAAATGCTAATATATATGCCTCATGATTAATGGAGTTAGTTCCTTTGCTAATTTTAGTTTCGCTTCAATGCATTCCAGCAGGAGCAACAGCATTTTAGAAGAAAAAAAAGTTATCCGTGAAAAAAATTCCGTGATACTCTTGAACGATCATGATCACACATCGTTCGTTGTTGTTGGGCTGACTGGAGGAATAGATTATATTGGTCGGAATTTAAAGAATTTTTTCCCCTTTTTTA
>JAANSN010006455.1:0-10501 GCA_036850665.1 Dicranocentrus wangi | reverse complement strand
ACTTGACCTAGGTCAGAGGTCAAAGGTCAAACCAACAAAATGCAATATCTTCTAAGCTAACTATATTTCCTGAATTTTGACAACGCCCATTGGTAAATCAAATTTAAAAAAACGAATTGAACAACTTGACCTTTGACCTATAATGTACATGGCACATCACATCTGATTACAGATTTTATTTATTCTAAAAATCAACGCAGCTCTAAGAATGCTAAAGGATTTATTATGTTTTCAGATTTATCCATGTCATTAATCCCTACCCTGGGACATTTCCCAAAGGAGCTGCATCCCGATTTGAAGGAGGAGCTGAGAGGCATCATGGCCAACTTGGCAGGCATTCCAAGGAACTCCACTACCGTCCCTTATTCGCACGAATACTTGTATGGAGTAGTGAAGAAATGACCAAATAAATGTGGACCCATACAAGGAAGATTAAGATTGAATCAAATGTTTGGCACTTTTTCGACTTGACTTAATTCGAGAGCATATAATTATTGTTCCACATGATATGGCGCATGCCCAGCATGATCCCTTGTGAAAAATATGTATAAAATTTGAATGTGAGGAGAGGTTATTCGGATCAGTTCTGAAAGGTGAATCGAATCAGTTGTTGTATTACATTAGGAATACGATTTTCTCCAAGTAGCTAGGTCCGTGGTTCATATGAGACATGCCGAGCCGCATTAGTTTTTTACAGAGCCAATATGATGATTTGTAAATTATATTCAGCAGTAGATTTTTCATGATTTCACATTTGATTTTCCTTTGAGTCAATGCAGGGACGAATCATTTCGTGAGCCGAGGCCAAACAATTATTTGTTACAATAAAAGAAGCTGTGCTGTGGGCCATCTTACCTCGTGCGTTTTAATCATCATCATCATATTCATCATCGTCATCCTAATGATGAAAAACTAGCAGAAACAAAAGTGAGGGCACGCTGCATTCATTGATATGTGAAGTGCATGCAAAGCCACTTCATCCCGAAAAACAAAATAGTTGTTCAATTAACTGTTTTGCACACGTGGTTACTTTAATCCAGCATTGTGAGTGTGGATTTGAGATGATTAGTAGTACCTGGTCACAAATATGCAAATATGTATTTTTTGTTCAAATTACACCATATTATTTATTATTATTATTACTTTTCCATTTACAAGGTTAGGAAGGAGGCGAGGCGGATGAGAAGGAAGCTGCTGCCCTTTCAGAATCCTCCCTCGTTTTTATTACACTGTATTATTACCAAATTAAAAACCAATTCATGTTCCTTGTAAACAACATCATCATAAATCATCATCAGCATCACTCAAGAATCGAATTTTTTGTAACTAATTGTAAGCTTGTTCTGCTCTTTTTCTGCTACTCGTCGTAAATTACTTTTTTCTCTACCAAGGCATACAAGTATTCGTGGGTATAGACAATGCTTGTGGAATCCTCAGGAATCCCTGCCAAATTGGTCATGATGGACTGCAACTCGTTCTTCAGGTTGGGATGCAACTCCCTTGGGATACACTCCAGGCGTGGGTTCAGTGACATGGAGAAATCTAGAATACACGAATACAACAAGTATGAATAATAATACTTAATTATATTATGTAATTATCCACTAAAATGCTACTAAATTAGTCGGAATAGGAATAACCACGCCAATTAATTTTGTGTCACATACCAAGAAACACTTCAATGTTGTCGTATGTATAGGATCTTGTCTGGAGCTGCAGCTCCTGGACGTTGAAGCCACCTTCCTCCAGCATCCTCTGAAAGTGTTCCCTCCCATTGGTTCCTTTGTATTTGGACCACAGTGGAAGATATCCTTCATATCCCTTTAGCGAGTGTGTGAATATTATTGAATAAGCGTGTATATTATATTTTCACGTATTACCACACAGACATTTTTTGAGGATGAAATGAAACCTTTTTTACCTTCATATATTTTGCCCACATTTTACTTTCTCCAAGAATCCTCCACGACTCAAATATCCACGAGTTGATTGTGATACAAGTAAAACCGAACTGACCGTCGGGTTTCAAAAGCTTTTGAAACTCGTCAAACACTTTTCTATAAAAAATTGTATTTAATAATCATCTTAATCAATTTTAATCTGCACCTGGTCATTTTAGTCTTTGAAGCAATAATAGTTACAGTCACAGCTTACTTGATGTTGGGTATAAAGTGGAGTACGTGGATGGAAAATATTTTATCAAACTTAATATCCTTGTCGAAAGGGAATTCCTCCTGCAAAATATTTCCAACCGCATAGGCAATCCTGTCGTCGGCATAGTGCTCCTTGGCATATGCCACCATTTTGGAGGAAATGTCGACCGAGTACAACTTGGAGTCTGCGAAGGTGGCACGAGGCAAAATGTAGTGGTATCCGGTGCTCCCAGCCCCACACCCGTAATCCAAAATATTCTGTCTTTTCTTGACCCACGACATTGCCCTAATCATTTTAGGCACAAATATCTCCACTTCGCGAGAGGCGACCGACTTGTTGGACTCGTATCTTTCGGGATCAATCATCATAACTACTGACCGTGCCCGTGATTTTTTGGAGTTCAGCTTCCGATACCAGCGGATAACAGAATGATTTGGATAGATACGGATTTTATGAAACTAGATACGGATTGAAATTCAATCCTGTGGACGATATTATTATGACTGACGTACGATATATATCGGTGGAGGTAACGGATATGTTAGAGACAGCAAGGTGTTTATAGCTAGACTAAAATGTTATAAGCTCACATCAGTTTTTTGCAAATTGTTACTCTACTCTCTCTTTCTTAACGAATTTCTGTCCCTAAGCAAATTATATCGGAATGAGCAAGCGCGTAAGGAATGTAAATTTCAAGAAGGAATCAAATATAAAATAAATGACGAAACCCTGTAAAGCATTGATTAACTCCAATTTTCAACCTGTTCAATAAATCAAACTCCAAAAAAGCAAAAAAACAAATCGCTCTGTCAAATTGAGGTATTTTTTTCAAACTTGCAAAGTGAACAAACTTGTTTACCTTTGTTTTCTTGCGAATATGCTCAATGAAATTTGAGTTGCGTCCTGTGGGTTAACCTCAAGTGTCAAGAGGAGCTTCGTCTTCCGTTGAACCCAGACCATTCTTAACTCTCAAACATGCGCATTAAAAATTATGGATGCAAATAAATCAGTCGTCCTTCGTTCACTCCTCCTATATGCCAGTCTAATTGTCAATGAAATATAAATGATGGATGATATTTTGAAAATTACCATCAACAATAATAGCATCACGCAAATTCCACTTACAATTAGGTAGTCCATAATATCTGGATTATTTATTAGTTATTTTTAAATGAAAATGACGTACATTCAGATCGTGTGGATTGTAGTTTCAAATGCCATGCGTGTTATCCTAGACTGCTGATGCAAAAAATGAGTGGTAGATCAGCTAAGAAATAGTAGTGCACTAGAAATGGAGAATACTTACGATTAGTAATATGTCATGAATTACTCAACTACTAAATAAAATAAATTGCACATGTAAATTGTTGTACACAGTCAGTAGTTAGTGGTCCTATGAATCGTTAGATAGATGGTCCTTTATAATGGATATCATCAAGTAACAAAATGATGATTGCGTGTGCATGCAGCCATCATCATCATCATCATCAATCAATATCATCGTCATCATCATCATCCAACATTACCCAACTATTTCAAACCCAATCAACAAGATCATTATATGCGTACTAATGAGTCAAATCTGCCTAAAAGTTGAGTCAATGCAATGATGAGTCATACAAGAACAACCTGCAGAGCAGAGCGAGAACTCAATTTTAATTTAGGTATATTCCATTCCCAAAATCAAATCCTACATCCTAAGCCAAGCGGACAAGTGAAATATTATAAAGAGGTTTTTTCGCTCTCAAATAAATGCTTCTTTTCGCTTCCACCACAAAAAATTGAGTCCCTTTTGTTATATAACATTATTGGTTTTTAGCTTGAATTTAATTTAGTAGTTTCAATTTACTTAAAGCGGAGCTAGTCCTAATCACATCTTAGCAGGATGAACCTTTTTCCGTTTCCGTTTCTGCAGCACTCTTTCATTGTTTGTTGCGTTTTTGATAAAATAAAAAATGCAATCGTGGGATTATTGACATAAAAGGGGGACGCTTCATGTCATGCAGTTACCACAAGTTTCTATAATACTGAATGAATTATCCTGCTTGTAGGGCACAATATATATTATTTCTCTGCGGTTACATGACGCTCTCTGCCATTACAACAACCACTATCCCATATACAGCTAAAATGTTGTTCAAATGTGAAATTTTATTTGCACTTCCTCAATGCAAGCTACACAGGATAGTAGTATTACCTATTTGGAGTACGCATGGCTCCAGCAAAGTTATACAGCGGCTCAAAATCTTGTTGCAAAATCAAAATGCTCAAAAAAACACTAAAACTGACGAGTAAAGTAACCTAGCGTCATCAAAAAACTTATTATAGGAAGTTCAACCGTAATTTGATTCCTGCTGATGATGAACAATAGTTTTTATTTGTACTGTATTCATTAGATTTTTTTTACATTTTTGGTAAATATTGAAGGCATCCAGCGCCTTTCCTTCCATTATATATTTTTAAAAATAAATATTCATGAGTGAGAGGTCAGACTTTTTAAAAATGAATGAATAAATAACACTTACAAACTATTTCATCAATAAGTGATGTTGTTGTTTAGTATCATCACATATGCTCAGTCGGAATCAGTGATTGGCGAACGGAGCGCATCACTCAGGGCCTCCACTAGTTTATCAACCTTAGACGCTGTTGCATTGGCTCCAAACAGGCCGATCCTGAGCACCCTTCCAGCGGAAGTTCCTAGTCCAGAGGAAATCTCAATGCCACTCCTAAAAAATAAAAAAATCAGATAAATTTTCATGAAATCATTCCGAGACACTTTCAACATTTTTTTAAAAAACGAAGTTATAATAATACTTAATATTTTCATACTTACTTTTGGAGGAGATACCGGGAAATTTTGGAGGCATCCTTGCCAGCCGGCACCTTAAATGTTGTGGTGCCGATGAGTCGGTCGTCCTCATTTTCAACAAAAAAGTCCAGTCCCAGCTCCTCCACAGCTCTGGCGTGGAAAATCGAGTGGACCTCGGCATGCCTGTTGTACACGTTCTCCATGCCCTCCTCGACAAAGTGGGCCAGACACTCCCGCAGCATGTACAGCATGGGCATGGAGAGGGAGTGCGTGGGAGAGATTTGGTAGCCCACCGGAGCCTTTTCAATGTTCCACGAGTTGATGGCATTGGAAATGATGTCGTTTTGCCTCATTCTCGGCTTTGTCTGCCGGCTTTTGATCACTTGGATTGCGCGTCGGGAGAAGGAGACCGGGGCCAGCCCGACAATCCCTCCGATCCCCTTTTGGCTGTTCATGTAGACCACGTCCAGCTTCCGCTCGTCCATTTTGATGGGTTGGGAGCCGACGGTGGAGACGACGTCGATGAGGGAGATGACCCCGTGCTTGTGGCACAGCTCGCCAATCCCGTCTAGTGGCTGGCAGACCCCGTTGGCACTCTCGCCGTGACACAAGGACAGCACCTTGGGCCGATGTTGGACCACGGCGGCTTCTACCTCTGAGAGGGTTAGTCTCTCCCCGTCTGGTTTATCCAGGCGGATCACTTCAGCTCCTAATCAGGCAGATACAACAAATATCAGGTTAAAATATTGTTTTAAAAAAATTTTGTGGATATTCTCTTGCACTTTTTTGTAAGCCGCATATAGCATACCATATCGTTCAGCCATGTCGACCAAGTTATTAGGCCAAAATCCGTTTACTCCGATGATTATCTTGTCTCCAGGCTCGAGCAGGTTATCTAGACAGGCTGACATTCCAGTACTTCCGGTTCCATGGAGGGCTAGCGTATACTTATTATTTGTTTGGAGGATATGCCGAAGGCCGACCTTGATGTCGTTTATGCCCTGAAAAACAAACAACAAGTTATAAATTTTATTATTTTTTTGTTTCCTCTTTCCTGCTACTCCACCTATAAAATGTTAAAAATAAAATAATTTGACTTACATCTCGAGTGGCAGGTTCCCACATGCTCAACGCGGGTAGTTGAAGGGCTGCCACCGAGTTGGAATACGGGTTTGTCGGACCACCGGAGAGCAAAAGGCGGAATTGAGGAGCCAAAGGCTTCCTCTTCAAGTTTTCAATCTCCTCCCCACAGCTCTTGTATTGGTTGTTGTAGATTAGCTTGTCCATGGCGAAATAATATGTTAATGATGAGGAAAGTAAAGAACTTTGAAGTGTTTAACTTTTTTAAGTTAAGAAAGTGTTTTGTTTTAAAGAGAGAGACCCAACTTGACTTTGCAAATGCGATGTCCAAACTAAGGACTTTGGAAGCATATATACTCTCTAAATATCCTGCTCGCTACCGTCGGAGGAACTTGTTGTTTAGCGAGGGTTTCCCTTCCAGATTTCATGATTCACTCCAGGTATTACGCAGACTTGGATGAGTCAACATATATATATTTATTAAAATTATTGACAACTTTATTATTGATTATTCTCGTCAGACATCTATTTCCCAATTTCCCACGTAATAGATATCTTGTGGAAAAACGCCCATTCGGCTCAACTTCCTGCTAAATTGGCAGCGTGTGGTGTAATCCAAAAAGCAATGATTCGTTGACCAAAACCAATAAAAACTTATTGTCAACATGTTTTCCCCTTTGAATTCAAGTCTAAATAAATAATATTACTAAACTAATTGTTATTTGATTTGTTGTGGGAACACCTAATACTCAAATTCCCAATGTGGCAATTCCATTTATTACTCGTATTGCATCAAAAAAAGTACATATACAAAAATTCCTCGGCTCAAAATTTCCTTAAACTAATATATGAGTGGTGTGAGTGAATTGTAATTTTTTGTCATTTTGATTGCTGAATCACTGTGGACTTGCGGACGTCGGTATTACTTATATGTTTTTACTTCATTTTATGACATGGATGGGGAAGGGGAAGTAAGGGAATGAATGCGGAAGCGAATGCTAAAAATTGGTTGGCCTTTACGCAAAATCGTTTTGGAAAACATGTTTTTTGGGAAATTGTATATAAATGAAAAGTCATAGTGACATCGTGATAGTGACATGTATTTTTTACCTGCATCATCATCCAATTCCTATCGTACGTATGTATATTGAATGGAAGTTGTAATAACTACGGCACAAGTCTTGTAATTAATAAAAATTGACATTACATAAATCAAAAACGTCAAAGTACAGTTAGTCACAGATTGATTACTCATTTTGCATAAAAGTATATGAATAGTATGATTTGAATGGGAATTAGGTTAGAAATCCGCAAGCCAAATAAAAAAACAGTATTACCTAAATAATTTTTTTCTACTGGGAAAAATAATGCTATGCACATTCATTCCGCCTCATCGTCCCTAGATATACTTAATATTATTGCTCTGCAAAAGTGTGTCAATGTTAGTTGCACAAAATCATGTTATTGTTTTAAAAAAGCAATTAAAAAAATAGCATGTAACATGTTGGACTTCATTATTATTATTGTTAATTTATGAAAATAAATTTCACTTCCTGTTTATCCTCTTCGGAATTCCAGTGACAATAAGTGTTTGGGGTTTATATCAAATTGGTATATTATATAGAGTAGGTGGAATGTGGAATGACTAATTTTGACGTGCAAATTTTCACATGATATGATAAAGTAGTTGTGGTTGTGTTGTGAGTAATATAATAATAATATGAATACGTAACTAATTACTATATAAGGTATTTCTACGGAAGTATGAATGACTGCACAAAACTATGAACAATGCATCATGTCATGTCATGACACATGACATGATTGGTTGGTGAACAGCATCATGATGTTGTATATTATTAAGTATCACACTGACATGAGCAACTTCATTGCTGATCCTATTATTAAGTATTTCTATTTTACAAAAAGGTATATAAGATTTCCAAAAGACGGCAGACTAAAAATGTTCATAATTTAGTTAATTTCATTTTTCAAGGGGATGATGACTGGAGAGTACACCACAAATTCCACTTATAATTAATTAATTTTCTGTTATCGTCCAATGAGCAGGTTTGCGTGGATCCAATTAGCAAATTGTCCCTTCTGCCATATATTACATTATTGGTTTTAGTTTTAATTTAATTTGATCGTTTTAATTTAATTAAGGCGGAGCTAATCCTAACCTAATCACATCTTAATTCTTAACAGGATAAACCTTTTAAAATAATTATGACATAAGTCCATGTAAAGACTAGTCATAATATGCTGGTATAGCGCCTAGCACAGGAAGCCCTCCATCATCATTTGACATTCAGATCGGAGCCACCTCCATTCTGCACGCAAGCAAACTCACATTTTAGTTTGATGAATATTTTTTTAGTCATAAATTGGTCCCACCCAGCTGGTTCAAAACCAAGCCGAATTTTTCATTATGTCCGACTAAAAGGTTTAGATTGGATGTGGACGCTACACCAGCCAAAATATCCCTTCTGTTCTCTACACACGTCACACACATAATTCAGTTTAAACATTCACGTAGTTAGTCCATATTTCCTACAAACTGAATATTCACAAAAATTTGAGTCTAGAATCCAAAAATTCAATAATCTTACATATTAAATCATTAATTAATTCAGATTTTCCCTAATTTAATTTTCACCATGTCGAACAACGGAATGTTATTATATTTCCCGGTGATTATATTGCTAGTAGTATTGCAAGACGCAAGCTTTTCTAGATTTGCTGCTGCTGCTGAAAGTATTCTAGATTTCCTTGCAAAAAAGTATCCTTCCAATAATACCTTAGTTAAGGATCTACGAAACCTCATTGACTGGCCCATGCCTAGGAAGCAGCCGCCTGCTTCAGAATTTCTTACAATTCCAAAATCAAAATTTTCAGAGATTCTACCAATTTTTGACAACTGCACCCTCCACTTTGTTAACGTGGACGAGGGGGAAAGGGATGTGCCAATTTATCTCTCGTTTGTAGCCTCTCAGTTATTAGTACCATCAGCTCCACCCAAATATCATGCTATTACGCCTCAGTTGTACAGCAGCAATCTTTCGAGGGGAGCACAAGTGCTAGAGAAATATCACACCGTCCACGTCCCTCGACTTTACTACCGGAAACAGCTAAATTTGCAACAGCAGTGCTCCGCCATTGTCTTTCTCGTCCCAAGCAATAATGGCTATAATCGGAAACTGCGCCGAGCTAAATCCGCTTTGAATTCCCTAACAAGTTTGGGGAAATTGTCAATGTGGCATCACAACCACCCCAACTTTGTCCTAATCGTCGACCACCTCAAAGCGCAAACAGAGGAAGAAGGGTGCTCCAGAAGGATCCGGGACGAAAGTGACCATGGCCCATTCATAACATTATATTTGCAAGAATGCCGAAACGAGCTCGGGTTTCGAGGAAACAGCTACGGCGGGCCACAGCCCTTTCTGCAACCCGTACCTTGGGTAGCCATACGCATCCATGGTAACGTTGGGACGACGACGACGAGCCTCTTATTGTCCCGCCAGTTTATCGTATCTCTGTGGGAGTTGCACAACTTGAATTTTACAAATCCATCCCCAAATAATAATAAGGACCCCTGCGACTCGATAATTGACGGATCGAGCAGCAGCCGTGGAGGAGTAGTGAGCAGTGCCCAACGGGTGTTCCAAGCCAACCACGTGTCGAGCTGCATCATCAAACTCTTCATACGACCAGAGTGCTTGGGCCTTACCATGGATTTCGACCGGTGTTCCGTCGGATCTCTGTTTGATTTAAGAGCTGCAGTGTCCCTGAATCACGTGCCGTATCCACTCAGCTCGATTTTCGTAACCAACGGCTACAAATACAGTATTTTAAGGAGCAAATTGACGCGAGCCCGGCGGCCCTCTGTCGATCTCAGCTTTTTGCTAAATTCGCTCACCTTCGCAGAATGGAAGTTTGTGCTGGGGGCATACGTCCTAGTTAGCGGAGCCCTGGTCAAGGTGCAATATCGAGGAGGAGCGGCTAGTCTCTTGGTCGCCTTTGCCTCGCTAATTGAGCAAGGGGTCCCCTGGGGAGGAAGGGGACAAAGCGCTAAGATCATAAGTGCCTGGCTCTTTGTGAGCATTTTAGTTCGAAATATATACACGTCCCGGATGACATCTTATCTCACGGCTGAGCCCCTTCCGGCGGATATGCCGTCCAGCTTTAGGGACCTGGTTGAGAATAAAAATACTATTCCCATTCTGAGTGGAGAGGAGTTTTTTCACGACGTAGGTATGAAAATGTTTTGGAGCAAGAAGAAGAAGAACGAAGAAACGGAATCGGATTCTCTTGAGTATAAATTGCTTGATAGGATTAGCACCCTCGGCTTTCACCGTAGTCGCTTTCCCAATGTTCTTCGTGCCATGGCCAACTCTGAAAAGTTGAATACAACGAAGGTGTAAGAGACTTATTAAACTTTTATTTGAACAATTT
>JAANSN010006454.1:0-10501 GCA_036850665.1 Dicranocentrus wangi | reverse complement strand
ACTAAAAGCAAGAAATTACATTACTGTAGTTGCAAATTCGGCAATGACGCTCACACTGATGTTACAGACGCTCAAACACGTTTCCGTGCGAATGTTTATTGTCCCCAACAAGCACGGGAAACCAATGTCAATCCATATTCATAAACTTTTGCGAGTGGTAGCATTTGAAAACTTTTTTGATGACAAGCTGGATGAAGTCCTTCGGGACCTTTCTCAAGGACCGAAAGCAACTGCCATGGAGACGTACGAATTGTTTTCAGAGTGGCATAATTTATTTACCTACGGCCCTGTCCTTTTTCCACACACGTATTTCACCTCGCCAGAACTTTATAGAGAACATAAAGAGATCCCGCCAATTGAACAATGTTATGATATTACGTGCCAGCGTAACTTTACACCATCCGAGTATGGGTTAATGAAGAGGATAATAGAAGACAACAATCTGGATTTTTACAACTATGCCTTTGGCTGGCTAATGTATCGTGTGCATGGAATGTTTGCATGCTTTCAGACATTTGAAGAGTACTTGAAGAAACACCTTAACTTGAGTATTTACCATGGACTGAGTCTTGCTTCAATGTCATGGGATTTTTGTATGTATAATACTCATTGTGGCTATGAGTTTCTCAAGTCTGCAGAAATGATTGATACCGTCCGCAAAACACTCGTTGGTCCCATTAGTCATTTTACAGAAAAATATGTAGAGTCCAAAACTAAACGTCTTGAACCACATTTGAATGTTTCTGATGAGGACACTGTGGAGTTGTTGTGTGCAGACGCAAATGCACAATATTCCGAATGTATGCGTCATGAATTACCTTATCAATTTTACGAGTTCATTACAAATGTGCACCGTTTTGATATTCGACAAATATACGAACAAAATGGCATCGGGTACCAATTTGATTACTTAGGTGGACATGAGACTGAAGAGTACGTTCCTCATTTTTCACGAGATTCATGTCCGCCTGGGTGGTAAATGTGTTGTAAAAAACGTCTGTATTTCCACTCCAGTAGAGGTTATGGTTTAGTAGCTGCGCAGCAGGAATCCCACGAGAGGCACAGTCAGCAGGGTTTCCGTCGCCTCGAACATGAGACCAAACTGCATTAGGAATGTTTGATTTTATTTTGACAAATATACGAACAAAATGGCATCGGGTACATAATAAATTGCGACTTATCCTACCCTCGTCGCATCAAAAAAATGTCTCAGGACATGCCATTCGTACCAGAAAAGCTTTGCATTGATAATCACCACTTGCGTAAGCAGTTTGGAACTAGTGCTACACCCGAAAACAAGTTTGGAATCTACAACATATACCTGACCCAGAATGATAAAAGCGGCGTGTCCCTCTATCACGAAAACCTGATTTGGTATTTGGAGATGGGCATGGAGCTCTTGAGGATCAATTGGATTATAAAGTTTGAGACCAGACCATTTCTAAAGGAGTTTGTGGAGGGAAATTTACGGTTGCGGGACACAGCACAAACCAAGTTGCAAGCCAAGACAATGAAAAGACTCAACAACTTGCTGTATGGAAAATGGTCAAACTTTTACAATCAATGTTCCTTAAAGTTGTGCACAACCAAGAAGGATGCAAAACGATGGATATCACAAAATTCCTTTTCCAATGTTTCCATTATTGACGAGGACTTGAGCTTGTTCTATATGCAAAAGCCAGAAACCCTGTTCAAGGGAAATATTTTGGTTTCGTTTGTGATTCTTCAGCGCAGTCACCTCTTGATCTACAAACATATTTATGCACTAAAAAAGCATTTTGGGGACTCGTTTCAACTGATTTCTCTCGAAACTGATGGATATCTGGCAAAGGTAACGGGACCAAATTACTTTGCTCGGATGGGCTGCCTCAATAATCTGTTTGACTTTTCCACAGTCTCAAGTTTCTTCTCCACTTTACTCGACCGTTAATAGAAACGTAGCCGGAAAGTACAAGATTGAAGTAAGTGGAATTTTAAAGTTTGTCAAACTACGTTCAAAAACGTATGCATATCGTTGTATTTGTATGGTATGCAAAGGACACTGTGACAATGACGATTTGTGTCTCGACTGCCTGGGGACTGGACACAAGGATATCGTAAAAGGCGGACCTGAAAACGTTTTTGATCAATACGTTCGTGCCCTACATGAAGATGTGAACGCATCCAAAGAGTACGACAAGGTTGGCTTAAAGGATGGGACCGTGTATTTCGTGAAACGTAAATCGCCAAGACTGAGAATGATTGACGGACTACGTATTTGGAAGGGGACCACATCAACCCCCTTTGGATTCGAGACTGTATAAAAGCAAGTCCGACCTACAGTTTGCCTCAGTCTCAGTTTTGCAACCACTCTGAAATGGCGTCCCAAAAAGATGCTGTCGGCATTAAGCCGGCTGAAATTCCCGAAAACTTTTCGCATGCCACTTTTTATGCGTTGGAGAAACTATGTAATGCACAATTAAAAATCTGCAAAACCTGTTTCCTCTACTTTGTGGTGACCAGATATGACAATGGGCGCGTTCCTGACGAGGATGACAAATCTTTTGTAAAAAGGTCCTTATGGCATTTCCTGAACTCTGGAAGACAACCCTGTACAACCCATGGAAAAAGAGTTAGACAAAAAGAACGACTCGTGGTCTGCGACTGCTGAATGTAAAAAATGTATAGGACTATTCTACACACTTGTCTTTTCCATTTGTACAAATGTTGGAGATCTTGAAAAGCCGAGCGTTAAGCTATCCCTCTTTGAGCTATACAAAAAAACATACAAAATGTGGTGCGAGAATCCCGATGTGGACCTGCTCTTTTTGGAATTTTTTGTTCATTATGCAAAGATTGGAGTGGTGACGGGCAATGAGAAAATCCCTCTTCTGTATATAGGCTTTCTGCTGATGGACAAGGAATGGAAGTCCTGCAGGGGACCGTGCCACCAAAAATAACCCTCCTCCCTATCCTTTATAGGGGCGTCCACTTGGATGCTGCTGGCTATCGCCTTTAGAGTGTTTATATGTATCATTCCAAAGGCGACAGCTGGCTGTTGAAAAGTGTGATAATCATCAAAGGTTATAAAAGTGGAAGAGGACCCGACTCCCCTCATTGTTTACAATGGAGTTGTCAGAGACAGTCGCAGACTTGAGAATCAAATGCCCAGCCACTATTCAGGTACAGGGATCGTCCCAATCTGGTAAGACTTGGGCAGTGATAAAGGCAATCAAGGACCGTAAACGACTCTTTTCGGAAAAATTCAAAAAAATATTTTTTGTGTACTCTATATATCAGAGTGGATATAAAGAATTGGAAAATGACAAGGACGTGGTCTTTTCAGAGGACCTAACTGCAGCAGAGGACTTTATGACTGAAAATCCAGGCAAGCATTTGCTTCTTGTCCTTGATGACCAGATTCATAAAATTGTAGCAAACAATAAGGAAGTGTCTTTATTTTTTACTGTAAAAACCCATCACGCAAACTGTAGTGTTATATTGATTCAACAGACTTGTTTTATGCCAAACTCGCGGCTAATTTCAATAAATGTAAATTATATTTTGGTAATGAAATTTAATCGTGACACGTCTCAACTAAAGCGTCTAGCCCAGCAGATTGATGGGGAGAATGCAAAGTTTATTTTTGATGCCTATACCCACAGCACGAAAAACAAGAGATATTCACATTTTTTCATCTCGTTGCACCCAAAAGACAATCCCTGTACGGCATATAGAAACTCCATATTTTTTTACGAACCCGGTTTTTTGATTTATCAGCCAAAGAATGGAAGCTGTGCTGAAAAACTTTAATTTTTTAGAGGCACTCGCAAACGCTAGTCCTCGAGAGCGAGAGAAACTTATAAAGGAAGCTTCCACCACCGAAATTGAGTCAATTGTTACTTGTCTGCTGACAAAGAAGGACTCGCTCTCCAAAAAGGAAAAGTCTCTAGTTCAGAAAGCAAAAAAATGCAATTTTTCTAAACTCTCTAAACGGTCTGTAAAACTAATACAACTTTTAGTAGCATCTGCTTTATTAAGGCTGCTGCAAGAGTCCGTTTTTGCCATGTATGAGCTACCACCATGAATCTGTACAAGATTATGCCTTTGAGCGACTTTAATTCGCTTCAAGAAGAAAAGGAACGCGTAAACCAACAAAACTTGCTGAGTGAGAGGATCAAGACATTGCCAAAGAGTCACATTAGAAAGGCACAAAAATTGGTAACTTTCCTAACGCAAGCAGGACTCGGAATTGATCAGTACGGGACTGTGGATCCACCTCCAGAGCCGTTTGAGGAAGAGTTTGACATTTTTCCTTACATTTCCTACATTCTAAGAGGAACCAACAAGCCACACTTGTTTCATCAGTTTTGCAAAGTCCTGAGTTCCATCAATTTTCCAAAGCACATGATGTGTGCTCGGTCCCTGCGAGAATATGCCTCGCAAAAGCGTAAAAGTAAGTGAATCGAATATAAGGAGAACATATTTAGATCCAAGTCAACCTGCAAGTTTTTCAAGTCTGCAAAAATTCGTCTCTGCTCGATCAATCAAAAATCTTAAAGAGACCGAGAAAGCCTTAAACAAGATTGACACGTACACCCTGTATAGAGGAGTCAAACGAAAGATTGTAAGACGACCATTAATCTTAAGCGGACCATACCAGCTAATCCAAGGGGACCTTATTGATTACTCCAAATACAAGAGGGAAAATAACAACTTTTCGTGGATCCTAGTCCTTGTGGATGGATTCTCGCGCAAGACTACTTGTTTTGCTCTAAAGCGAAAGACGGGAGTTGAAGTAGAAGAGGCATTGTCACAATTTATTAGGAAAACGCGCCACAAAATCCTTACATTTCAAACGGATGATGGTAGAGAGTTTTTTAACAAAAACGTGATAAATTTACTTAAAAAGCACGGAATAAGACAGTACAGTACAACCACAAAACGCAAGGCATTTTTGAGTGAAAGATATATTCGTATACTCAAGAGTAAACTAGAAAGAATTTTTTATTTTAACAAGAATTTCCGGTGGATTGATATAATNTTTAACAAGAATTTCCGGTGGATTGATATAATTGACAAGGTTGTACGTGGAATAAACTCGACAAAAAATAGATCTACAGGTTTTGCACCAGACAAAATCAACAAGAAAAACCAAGACGAAGTTGTTCACAACTTGTACAAGCGGTTTTCGCGAATGAAAAAGACTAAACAGCCATTTTTTCCTGGAGAATCTGTGCGTATATCAAAAGCGAGATTAACAGTGTTTACAAAAGGCTATACACGCAACTGGTCTGACGAGATATACATCATTGACAGTGTACACGAGAGCTTTCCCGTGTGGAGTTTTATTCTAAAAGACTTGGACGGAGCAATCCTCGGTGGAACATTTACTGCTTCTGATTTGATTCGTGCGGAACAACAAAATCAAAATGAGCCGACACGTAGATGAATCAAGCTTTTTTGCCACCATAATCTCAAATCGGTGCTTGCAAGAATTTCCCTCAAACACAAATACATCCTTTTCAAACTTTATTTCCCCACCACTAAACCTAGACTCTGACTATGTATGTTCGCTAAAACACCTCACATACTATGACAATTACAAAAAGCCGGTAATTGAAACTGACTTTAAGACCGCTCCTCCAACTGAGGCGCCACTTTCTCCATTTTATGATATTCAAAATGGAGACAATAAGATAAAGTTTCACATACTCGCAAGCATCGATACCAGAGCAAAGAAAGAAACGACGAATTTTGACACGTTTCTCAATTTCGTAAACTCTGTATACGAAAACGTAAACGTTCCCATCAAGTTTATTGCCAACGAAAATGAAAATGGTGAAACTACAACCGTTACAATCAAGTATGACGATGCCGAGGGATACACTTTACATCTTTATCATCCTCTAAATATCATTTTGGGATTTCCAAGTAATAACCAACTGAGTGTGGGGGAACACACTGGTGAAGCAAATGTCTCTCTGGAAGAATTCGATAGATATCCAATTAATACTGAATTTCAGATGGTGCGATATAAACTAGACATAAAAGAAGGCGAACTGGAACAAGTTACAGGACCTTCGCTCAATGATTTGCTAATTGCAATAGTTCACCAGGCTACTACTTTAAAATACGATGTGGCTTTGGATTTTGACGAAAACACGGGCATACTTGAAGCAAAAATTTCGCCAGACAATATATCTATAGAGCTGAGTCCTTTTCTCACCACCTATCTGGGCATGGAGCCAGGTTCGCGCATTCGCCATGGAATGAAAAGACGAATGCCAACAGCGATTGTGGACCCATACAATATCGAGGAGATTTCTTATAAAAGACAACGTATGTATGAATCTACCCTCAGTTGCTCAAAGTTACTTGTAGAGTGCAGTGTTATTGCTCCACAATATTTCGAGTCCAAGCGTTTGCCAATAATTAGTGTGACATCTAGAGGTGAAGGTTCTGGAAAACAATTTCTGGTAGAACCCAAAGAAATGATTTATTTGCCAGTGTCTGAAAAGATTATTTCTCAAATCTCAGTCAGACTGTTGGATGATCATTGTGAGCCGATCCCAACAAGCTTACAACCCAGTGTTATCACACTTCACTTTAAGCGTGCATCCCTATAATGTTTAGAGAAATTACGTGCTCAGACGATCGTACATGTAGTCTAAATAAAATGGCAACTAGTGAATTGAGTGCACAGAGTGGCATAGTGCAAAAGCCCAACGATCAGATCCTGCCCCTGAGAAAGATTCGCAAGACAGTGCGCCGCAGAAAACATACAATGGCCCGTAGGAAAGCTGTGAAAAGGCCTACTCGAGGAGGCAGCCTTAAAGGCGGGAGGCGGCGCCGAAAACCTTTAAATAGGGCCAAGGGCCGCAAAAAGCGCACTACTAAGCCAATCACTGGCGGAGGAAGAGGTAAAAGGCGCTCTGTCAAAGCACTATTCTAAGCAAAATGGAGCAATTGGGAAAGGACACGCTGCAGAGTGTAGCCCCACGAACTGATCGTGGATACTCGTCTGCATTTTCTCTTAATAATATTAGCCTAACAGATGTAAGTGTACTCAAGTCTTTTTACGATGTCTCGCATCCCGTCTTTAACGTCAAGGACAGTTCCAATGTACTGGAATTCTTCTTGGCACCTACCATCCACTACTTGGACATGAACCAAATGTATCTTGTTGTGCATGGACGACTAGTAGATAGTCAAGGGAAGGCACATCCTGCTGGCACGACCTATGCAGTCTGCAACAACTTTAGTCAAGCAATGTGGGCCTCGCTAGAGGTGGAAATTGGCAATGTTCCTGTAACGAGAAACCCAGCAAACTACAACTATGTAGCCTATCTAAAGAATTTGTTGGGAACGTCAAATGAAGAAAAAAACACTAGACTAAAGTCTGAACTATTTTACATGGACACGTCTGCCAACGATTTCACATCAGACAACGAGGGCTACGTATCCCGCCTCGCCATTTCCAAAAACAGCAACTACTTTGAGACGGTCACCAAATTAAAGCATGGTCTGTTTGAATGCGGTCGCTATCTGATTCCTAACATGGCGCTAAAAATACGCATGCGTCGTGCTTCTCCTCAGTTTTTTGTAGACGGCCCACAACTGCCAGAAAATAAGCCATTCAATTGTGATTTTCAAATTGACTCGGCGTACCTCCTAACTAGAAAAATCTTGGCAAATGACGAAATTGTAAGTGCCCACAACGCTATACTACAGAGAGGTCAAAGGCTATACTATCCGTTCCTCGATTCCAGCGTCGTCACATACACAATTCCAGAAAAGAGTATTCGCCACCTCTCGGAAGGGTTGCAGGTTGGAAGTGTATGTAATACCCTAGTATTTGGTCTTGTAAAATCGGAAAATTATTATGGAAACTATTTAAAGAATGGATATGATTTTACTGCTAATGATATCGAGTCTATCGCCGTAATGTTGGATGGACAGAGCTTGGTCTACAACAGACTCGACTTTAATTCGGCAACAAACAAATACATGGTGGGATATAACACACTCTTTTCTGTTCTACCAAGCGGCTTGTCGGGTAATGGTGTGACTCCAGAATGGTTCAAGGAAAATTGTTTCCTCTTGGCCTACAACATTATAGATGACAGCAGTCTGGACCGCTACCATATATAAAAGCTCTGGCACTCTGAGAATTGAAGTTAGATTTAAAAAAGCACTGCCAGTGGGACTAACAGCTATTGTTTTCCTCCAAAATCAAATGCTACTCTCTATTGACAAGGCCCAACAGATTTATCTAGAATCTACCTGATGGATGAAAACGAGGTTGGCCGTATTCTCAACTGCATTTGCAGACAAAGAAAAATTGCAAATGCAGTTTTGGCAGCAGATGAAGTTGGGATCCTCAAACACTCAAATCTACCCCAGTTTGCTATTGTAAATATTGTAAATAGAAAGGATGCTGGATATCGTTTTGGCCACTGGATCGCAGTTTTTGCCTATCGAAACAGGAGGGATATTATGGTTGAGGTGTTTGATCCACTAGGGTTGAGTCTGACAAAATATCCTATAAATCTTCCACTAGAAACTACAATCGAAAATAGAAAACGAATCCAGGGAAATTCCAGTGATCTTTGTGGCCACTTTTGTTTATTCTTCTGCTACCTACGCTCCCGCGAATCCACCTTTACAGAAATTGTAAACAAGTTTTCCAACGTAAACGAAAACGAAAAGCGAGTAAAACGTTTCTATAAAAATATTACCAGGTGCAGCTACTTGGTGTGTGAAAAGCAACCAATTTATCCTCCAATGACTTCATCCAAAGGATGTGACGTTCTCGAAAAATGCTTAAAAGGAAAGTCTGAAGCTGATTGATGCTCAGTGTGCTTCATCAATTCCCCAAAGCAGGATGGCTAAGTCATTGCACGAAATCAAACGCAAAACACGAAAGGATAAAAAAGCTGCCCCTCATCTTCCCGTCTGCCTGCAGTGTGTGGTTGGGCACTTGAAAGCAGTTGTAAAATTTTCAAAAAAAAGTCACGTAACAATTTTTGAAATTGAAAAACTGCTGGCCAACTACCGCAGTAGTTGTATTCAACAACCAGACTTTCTTGCTACGGCAATAAACCAAACTGGAGTGGACCAGCTTTTCCAGTCCATGCAAAATGGCGTCTGATTCAGATTATGATACAGACTTGTCTCTTCCAGAGCTTGATCCCCTGGAGAGAAATTATGAAGAATTGCTGGATAAAAAAATCAACCGCTTCCTAAAGCGCAACTACAACCTGCCATATTGTCGTGGATGCTTTGAAACGTTTTACATTGCACTGTATCGTTTATTTCCCAGTCGGGGAATTGTGTTTAGGAAATCCTACCTGAGTAGAGCAGAAGGATTGTACATTTCTCTAATTCTAGACTTTGAAAAGTGTAAAGAAGACTTGACATTTTGCTTTGAGCATTACATTAAGTTTACCAGTTCATGCGCAGACTTTATAAAGTCATTTTCAATTAGTGAAACAAATTCATTTCGTTTTGTATCTCCCATTGCTGAACTGTACGAACAAATTTGTCAAACGTGGAATTTATGTAAAGAAAATCAACACCTTCATTCGCTAAACTAATGTGAAATTATAAATTTCCCGGCTCCTTTAGCCGGGGGCATGTAACGTAGTTACATGTCACACGGTAATGCCGTCCGTGTCTGATGAGCTACTGGCTATAGCGAAACATGTAACTACATGAGTATATATATAGTGTAATTTTATAACTGCAGTCAGTTGATAACTGTTCGCGATGGAGGAATGTGCTTGTATTCACATGAGGTCGCAACTAAGTTGTGCCGACTGTTTTCAATGTCTTATCGATGACAACACCAGCTTAACTAGCTATTGTCCATTGTGTCTGCAGACTTTTTTGAGATTTCTTGAAGTTGCCACAAACAGGAGAATAATAGACTACTGCTCTGTGGAGAGTGCATACTTGATACTAAAAGAAAAATACATGCACTGCATTGATAAACACAAGGCTAGAATATTCTGTCCAAAATTATATAACATGATACTCGACTTTGTATGTACCTATGTAACAAGGTATGGCATAAAAACAAAGCGTAGGTTTGCATCTGCAGTTGCTGACATTTATGGCACAATGATTCCAAATTGGAACCACTGCGCGCAAGTTCACGCAGAGTATTACGTTAACATGTAGTCTTACATGTGGGCCAAAGTGGAATCACTTTGGTCTTGAGGTAATCCATTCATGGATTTATCCTCAACTGACGACGTCAAACAAGACAGAAACCAAGTGATTCCGTTTTTGAAAAACTTTCCACCCACATGAAACTTTGTAAACCATTTACGACCATTTCCCCATATGTTTATACTTTTAGGATTTTTTTGGAAGATTGTGAGGCTTTCCCCCCATGTTTATGCTACTGACAAGTTTTTGAAATTTTTGGGGGAGTTTGGTGTAGTTTTACCTAATACTCTAAACTTTGAAATTTTCCCCGCACTACTAAGTATGGAAAAAGTATTTTTGAAATTTT
>JAANSN010006453.1:0-10502 GCA_036850665.1 Dicranocentrus wangi | reverse complement strand
ATGAACGCCTTTGCCTTAATAGCAACACTTATTTTCAGATTATTCGCTTGGACTAGTGCATGAGTTCCGTTCTTGAATTGTTTTTTATTTGCATGTATCTTGGCGGCTGTGATGCGTCCTGTTTCAGTGCACCATATACACATTAATGCATGTCTTGCTAGGGTATAATACATCTGGTTCGCCGTCACACTTTGGTGAACAGGGGACCCAGACGGTACGTTGTTTACCTACTTCAAACAAAACTACGATATAAAATGTGGGACCCAATAACAAAGTCAGTTAAAAACCTATATTGTGAGAAATTATGAAGATGAAGTTATGATGGACCAAATTCAAATTAGCGCATCACAAATACCTATGACCGCATTCTTAATTCTTTTATGTCGCTCGGAAGGTATTTACATGTCCTTTCAAATGAGCTACAACACATTGCCTTATGTTACTCACTTAAGGAGCTACAAGGAACTACGTACACATTCTTAATGTTTTTACATGTAATCAGCTTTGCATGATGTTAAATAAAAAACAAATTATACAAAAGATATATCCGTTTCGCGAGGTGTTTCTGATGATTTGAAATGATAGCTCAGAAATACAACTAAATCATGAAAATGACATTACTTGGTCTTCAATTTTGATTATTTCACCAGCTAATTTCAAGCCCGGGCAAGCTACACCGTTATCGCAAGTTAAATACTTTTGAATAAATACTTGTTTCTTAACTCCTGGGGGCATGAATTCGATCAAATCTTTATTAAAATTAAATTTATTATTGTTTACTTACCTCCTACCCCTTACTTCTCTGCCGATCCTTTGAATTATCGAAAAGGTTTAAAAAAGTATAATTCAAACTTAAATTTATATTGAAATATTCAAGTGCGGATATTATGTTACGAATCAATTTGATGAAACCCTAGTATAAGAACATTACACCATATATGAATACATTCTGGATGACGACATTCTCTACGAATGAACCTACATGCCAGAGCATGTTGCACACGCTCCGCAAGGATACATTGGCTAGCAGCAAAGAATGTTGCACAGCTCAAAGCTTGTGCCGCTACTAGCATTGTCGGTACAAATCCAATCCTATCCTTCACGTACAGCCTTGATGATGGACTCCACAAAAGACAATTTGAATTTGAAAGAGAATTTGAGACACCCATCCAAATAGTGATTAAGGTGGCGAACCAAAGCTGTTTCGCGGTCGCGTAGCCAGTCACCAATATGACGACTTTCATTGTCACGCTTACCATGACGAGAAGGATGTTTTCGGTGGAGTAGTAGGACGGCGGCGGCGGCGAACCAGTTACCATCATCGGTGGCTGAGAAAATCTCGCTCTTGCGTGCTCAATTTTGAGTAGAACCTATCCCTTGCTAAAACTGTTCGTTAGGCCCAACCCAGCTGTGAAGGATGTCATTAGAGAAACTAGCAATCCAGCCCCCACTAGTAGTCCGGTTCGAGTCTCTTTCCCTTTCCAAGTGGACGACGACTCCGGGTACGGAAAAGGAGGGCTCGTCGTGTAAGGCTGTACGCTTTGAGAAGACGGCATATGCGGCGCTGCCCTTTGGAGCTGGCAATTGCCCAGAAAAACAAGGCAATCTTGTAGTAATCCAGTAATACTCGAACGCAGGTGAAGCACTTATCCTTGTTGGGGGAACTCCAGACTATCAAGTAGATTTAGTCTATTTGGTATAAAGTTGTTACCAGTCTGGTTAAATACGCTAGCCAGTGGAGGGTGCATAGAATCAGTGAAAAATATATATAAATGTAAGCGTAAAGCTTATTGAAGATGCCAAAATGACGGGGAGGAGGACAGTTTTATTCACAATTACAACTAATTACGACTTTGTTTATGGGGAAAACTAATGATGGATGACAAAATTAAACGTAAACTTAAATTAATGTGACGTTGACGGTGACTAACTAACGTATGGCAAGACGATCACTCCAGTAATATGTCCAGAAGCACCTTCCACCTTCCAGGCCAACGTCGAACTGAATGAAATCCTTCTCCTCCTTCTGCGTGCCATTGCCAACTTCGGTCTCGTTTCGTGATGACGATGAACGTGTCTGGCGTGTCGTACTTCCCTCCGTAATCCTATTACCCGTATTTCCATGACCCTGAGCGTTATCGCTCACAATATATATCTTGAAATTTATGATTTAGAATGGTTGGTTTGGGGTTTGTAATAAATTATTTATATAATAAACTATTTGGAATGGAAAGTATTATTATTTTTATTATTTTTATTTTTACTACCTGCTGCACCTTGTTCTTTTCAAGGCTCCAACGACCTGACCCCTTCGTCTTGTTATACACAGGCTTGAATGTGCATATGCTGGCGTAGAACATAAAAGTGAAATACACTTCGAATGGTCGAGTTAGTCGAGTAGTAGTAGTAGTCCAGCCTGTTTTTACCCTTTCCACTTTCACTGGTCCACTCTCAACATCCCCACCATCGGGTTTGAGTGTTGCCGCTATTGATCCAGGTTTTATGTACAAAACTGACGGATTAATAGGTGTCACTTTCCTATCGTTCCTCATTTTTGGAATACGCAAAAAAGTATATTCCTTTCGTCACCGTGCACAACCAGTATAGGTACTGTGCTGACGAAGAAGGAACCAGAGAAAAATCTCTGCTAGTCAACTTGTTAGCCGCCTAGTAGAATTCGAGGTGAGGGCGGTTCAAGTGAATATTTGATGAGAACCCATTAAACTGTAGGAACTGTGGAGTGCCACTCCCCGTCCGTCTCCCGTCCCCATTTGTCAAGGCTGAGATCGTCGAGTTGTCTCGTTTTATGTAGGCATATTACATGGACAAGGAAAGACAACGAACCCGGCAGACACATCACATTCAACTCGTTCGTCTAACACAGGAGTAGGCTGACCAATTGATTATAATCTTGATGTACTTTTTTTTGCGTGTCGGTCGGCCTTAATTGTGGAGCAAAACCTAATAGGTCTTTAAAATCCAAGTTCCAAATCACCTATGGTTATGAATGACAAACTGATAAGTTATATTGATGCTAAAATATATGACTGAAGAAAGGGCTGATCTGGATCACGAAAAATGTCATACTAATGGAGAAATCAATGGAGGCTGAATTTAAGAAGACGTAGAAATATAATTCAATTTATTTATACATCTCAAAATCTGCAGCTGACACACATGGCAAAAGGACGACAATTTTGTAGAAAAATGCAGCAGAAATATACACGTGATGTCTTTAAATGTTTTCAAGTATGTTTGAAATAGTAAAATGAGTAGCACTTTGACATGACTGACAAGATGTACAGTTTTAATTTTAATTTTGTAAATTTGACACAACCTATTTATTGATAATGTCAAATGAGTTAAAATTCCTTAATAGGGCTCATAAATGACAATAAAGCAATATTATTCAAAGCTCACAATGAATAGAGTGATGGTGACTGCTAGAACCTGAAAATCATTTTTACAATAAAATGATGATGATATGAGCATATCCCATACTGAAAAGTCTAATTTCATTTAAACATGATAAAATCATCCTTTTTCATTGGTACAATATAAGTACTTACCTGAGCAAGAAAGCAATAGCTAATTTGGTACATTCCCTCTATCCCAATTCCAACCCAGGCACGTTCCACCTGCCTCACTTGTGTCACCCAACTCTGCTCATCACAGCAGCAGCACCCTCCAAGACGCCTCCGACATTCCCTGCTTCCCAGCCACAGCTTGAAGCAGCAAATCTTAGGAAAAAACACATTTCAAAGCGACAACGGCGTCGGAAAGTATCGGGAAATTTTGATTAAACCTACCTGTCTATGCATTTCAGCACACGTCAGCAGAGAGACTAGCATGTGGCTTATTTGGTACATTCCCTCTATCCCAATTCCAACCCAGGCACGTTCCACCTGCCTCACCTGTGTCACCCAACTCTGCTCGTCACAGCAGCAGCACCCTCCAAGACGCCTCCGACACTCCCTGCTTCCCAGCCATAACTTGAAGCAGCAAATCTTAGAAAAAAACACATTTCAAAGCGAGAACAAATAATATAATATAAGAATTATAGATAAAAGCTTTGAATTTTGTGTTTTATTCTGTGTGGGAAAATATCCGGAAATTTTTGGTTAAACCAACCTACCTGTCTCTGCATTTCAGCACACGTCAGCAGAGATACTAGCATGTGGCTCACGTTTAGGAAAAGGAAGGTAATGTGCCAGGGATTGCCACTCTCTGCCAATTTTGGAAAGCTAAAAATGACATCCAGCTCAAACTCCACCATGCAGAGTGTCAGCAGGGCGGAGACGGCTGTATTATTAACCGAGTTCACGAGGGATTTGAGCTTGTAGAACTCTTCAATAATAAGCCCTTGCATTATCATTAGTTCAGCCGCAGCCGCCCCAACTGTTTCCTCATTTTCCGTAATACTNTGCATTATCATTAGTTCAGCCGCCGCCCCAACTGTTTCCTCATTTTCCGTAATACTAGCCTTTTGGGAGGAGGTCACCACCACCGACTCCACAAAACTGACAAAGTTTGTGACCCCAATCCAAAGGGTGATTGAGGTAGCCAACCAGAACATCATTCCGCCGGAGAAGTAATAGAGGAAAAAGAGGCCTTGCAACAACATGCTGGCCACTGTGAGAGCAATGTCCGACCCGGAAAATGGGGACCCTTCTTCTTTGGGGATCGCCGGCACCACCACCACCTTTGGCTGATAAAACCGCTCTCTAGCCAGCTCCACCTGGATTTGAAACCATCCCTGTCCAAAATTGGAGTTCACGCAGAATATGGTGACGGTGGTGGTCACTATTGAAAGGAGGATTCCAGCCCAGACTCCAGCCCGAATCAGGCATTCATTATTCCACCTGGTGGAAACCGGACGACGACGACCTGGGCTCTTGTTGTAAGCTTGTATGCTGTTGAGAAGTCGGAGGATGTGGTTCTGTCCTTCGGAGCTGGCAAGTGCCCAGCCAAACAAGAGTAGGTGAAAGTGATCCAGTATCATTCGAACCGACTTGAAGTACGTTTTAGAGGAGCGGCGACTCCAGTCTATATCGTAATTCACGTCCGCCCGGTGAATGCATGTGACTAAAAATATTATATGTCCTATCCATTGCAGAGTGGACAAAGTCTGCGTATTGAGAAATAAGTTGAGATTAGAGTGAGAGTTATGATCTAATTTTGTATAATTTCTTGGGGCATTGGGACCAAGATGTATTTTTTAAAATTAATTATTTGCATTGAATGAGGATTTTTTTGTATAGTTTTTTTACCCGTTGCACTTTGCTCTTTCCAAGGGTCCAACAACCTGTGTCCTGATTATAAACAGGCTTGAAAGGGGATATGCAGGCGTAGTACATAAAAGTGAGATACGTCTGGAATGGTTCAGTTGTTAGAGTAGTAGTAGTAGTTTTCACCCTTTCCACTTCCTCCACTACCTGACTCTCAACATCCCCATCGGGATTGACTGCTGCGGCTGAACCGGGTTTTACGTACAAAAACACTGACGGAATAATAGCTGTCACTTTCCTGTTGTTCCTCATATTTGTTTAGAATACGCAAAAATGTATTACCCGTGCTCACAATAATTAGTATAGGTACTGTGCTGACGAAGAAGGAACCAGAGAAGAAGCTCCGTTAGTAACTTTTGGGAATGCTTCTTATTTATCCTTTGTAACCCTTGTTGTATTAGTCAATTTGTTTGCTGCCTAATGGAATTTTGAGGCGGCGAAGGCGTGTCATACCAACAGAATGCTTTATGAGAATCCATTAGATGTTTCAGGTCTTCACAGCAATAATAACCAGCAGTGTGAACCGTCTTAAGAAGCCGTCTGCTACAAACCACTTTACTAAAGTAGGATCATCATATATAATTGTACACCACACACGCAACCTTGCCTACCTACATTACTAATTTAATTACCTTTCTCGTCCTATAATCATCAATTTGAGCTGTCTGGTAAAAAAAATAAGTAATAACCCTGTTGATGAGGTGACACTATAGTCTTGCCTGTCAAGGCTTATCATTAAATTGGTTTAATTAATTAATTTAAGACTTAATTTATTAGGCAAGTCTAATTGCTTTTTAAAAAGTGTGTGCCGACTACAAAATATATGTGTGGCAATATAATGAGAGCCTGTCATCCACTCCACAATCTAAAGTTCCCTGTGGCAATTAAACTAATGTATGTATACTGAAGCAAAGAGTGGCTCTTATATTTTTGACGCCAAGTGAGCGCCTTGTGCTGTCACGTAAAGCACGCACGACGTGTCGTGCCACACCTCATCTAGAATAGTCTTCTTAAGGCCAAGTTTCGTCTCGTTGTTACAATTAGGCACGTCGTGGGCAAGGATAACGAACTGACAGCCCAGTTTAACAACTCCTCAGTTATTTGTGGACGAAGCATATTACATATTTTATAGTGTTCTGTTTTTTACACTTGAGGATCTCGTTAGCTCCCTAATGACATTTGGCGCAGTATGTAATAAATAATAAACTTCTTTAAGAAGAAGGAATCAGAGAAGGTGCTCTGTTAGTAAATAAATTTTGGGAATGCTCTCTCTTATGTATGTGTAATAATTAATCCTTATTGTAGTAGCCAATTTGTTAGCTGCCTAACAGAATAGAAGTTTAGGGTGGTTCAACTGCTGAATAATTGATGAGATGAGAACCTCCATTCCATTAGAGCTTTCCCAAAATAATCACTGTGAACCGTCTGGAAAAATATTACATAACCTCTATTAACCGCCGTCAAGTATTTCATCATCATCATCATCATCTTTTGTGGATGGCTCATGGCTCTTATTTTTCCAATTTCAGCTGCCACGACGACAAAAAATTATTATAATCAGCGTGTGTATTGGACAACAGAATAGACCACACGTTTCCCTATTATTAATTTAATTGCCTACATGTCACGTCTAGAACAAGCAAGGAGGAACTCTTGTGAGCATTAATTTTGGTTAATGGTACATTTCTTTTTGAGTGATGTAAAATTTCAACATTTCATTTGAAAAAAGAAAATTGAATCAGGCGGAGCTTCTGGGTTAAAAATATTAATAAGCACCAAAGTGGTTCTAAGAATTGGTTTTAGTCGACATGTATTATTACTTATTATTATGACTAATTATTGGTCGACCAAAAATATATAATCAACATCAAACATAACATGATCACCGACCGTTCTACATGATTAATTTAATTTCCACCGGGCTGCTAATAATGATTGGGCCTGTCATCAACTTGTAGACAGATTTGACATGCCAGCTCATGTTGGTAACTAATCTAAAATGTATAATAAACCGAAGGAAAAAGGGAAGCTAAACTTTTTTGGGACTAATAATGGGCGACTTGTCATCGTGTGCTCTCACGTACCGCACACACGTGGAGTGCCACTCCCCGTCCGTCTCTCCCGTCCCCATTTGTCAAGGCTGAGATCGTCGAGTTGTCTCGTTTTATGTAGGCATATACGCAGAAGGAAGGACAACGAACCAGGCAGATACATCACATTCAACTCGTTCGTCTAACAAAGGAGAATTAGGCTGATTATAATCATGAAATGTGCTGTTTGTTGCGTGTCGTCGTCGGCCTTGTGGAATAATACCTAATGGAATTTGACGCCGTTTGGATGGGACAACTGAGTAATTCATGAGAAACCCCATTGTATTTTATCATATTGTCCTTTCCATAAACAGACTTTTTCACATGAATATTCCGTCTGGCTGGGACAATAACAAAAAACTCTGATATTATGATATGATGCTCCAATTTCTGTTTTACTTTGTTCCCGCTGAATATACCACAGGTGTATCCAAAAAACTTGATTTTAAAGTTAAGTTTTTTTATCAAAGTTTGAAAATGCTCTAATCAAATGTCGTTAACTCTCAAGTACAACTGATTTTTATTGCATTTACTTCAAAATTTGGAAACGAGACATGCCTCTAAATCCACAAGGATCTTATAGAGAAGCATAGAACGTGTTTGAGCATTCAAAATATTTGACATAATCATAAGTATGTAGACCAGTGGAAGCTTGCTGTGGGACAGTTGATGGTCTGGAGGTAAGGCTAACCTTGACTGATGATACTCACTTTTGAACTAAAGCTGGTTGCTCTTTACCTTTACTCTTTTGTGTTCCAATATGGATCTTGCTTAACCTGCAAAATATAAATATTTAAAAAAATGTATATACTTACTTCATAAAAATCAAAATAAATATAGTTTGATGAAATTCAAACCAACTTAACCAACTTGGGCGTGGTCCAGCATATTGTTTCAGAAGGTGGGTTGTTTCAGATAAGACTTCCCTCCTTTTCTCACGGAAAACGGCAATCTCCAATGAGGAAATTCCATGTAAATTCTTCCAGTTGACATCAGCCCCGGCTTCCAGCAGAAGCTTTATTACGTCGTGAATTTGGCAATTAGCGCAATCCATCGCAACCGCGTAGTGCAATGCTGTCGACCCGGTTGCATCTGTCGAATTCACGTCAAAGTATTTCCGAGAAATAAAATACCTGACCACCCTATCATTTCCAGTTCGAGCTGCCATGTGTAAAGCATTGCATCCAGCTTGATTTTGCCAATTTATGTCAGCGCCGAAGCGGATCAGCAAATCAATAAACTCGCCACCCTTTACTATCGAATCGCTAGCGTAGAATAGCAAGCTATTCCCGCTTTTATCGTTGTATCGTTGTATTTCAAAAACAATTTGAGGGTGGGCTCTGCTATGTCAAAGCTAAAATTGTTAACTGCATAATGGAGTGGCAACGCTTGCTTCTTGCATCGAATCTGGAATATGTCGGGGAATAGTTCACTAAAATACTTGGCCACCTCATAAAACTCATTCTCACGACTAAGGTACTGGACAGCCGAAACAAGCGGAGTCCAACCTTCAATATCCCGGGCACGTACTTTACACCCACTAGAAATTAACAGTTTGACCATTTCCAAAAGTGCATTTGGCTTGGGATTACTCGAAAAATTAAACTTCATTGCTACATGGAGTGCAGTTCTCCCCCGATTGTCAACTTTGTTCACGCTCACCTTTGGAATATTCCGGAGATAGTACAGCACAGCTTCAGCATTACCACTTTCTGCTGCCACGTGTAATACGGTTTGACCATCCCTGTTCCTGTGTGTCGGAGCTGCGCCACGCTCAACTAGCTGATCAATGAACTGCTTGTTCCTTCCTATACGAATTGCCAGAAACAGAACCGAGTCTCCCGTGTCATCTTGCGAGTTAATATCGACTCCCCTTTCCAGAAAAAAGTCGATGGTTTTAATGTCAATTTCTACGTGCCAGATTGCGTGCAGGAGTGGCGTTCGACCACCGCGGATGAGTTGGTTGTAATACATGAAATCAGTTTTGGCAAGTGCCTCCAATATCCCATGATACTGAGCAGAGGACAGTTTGCCAACTCTGCCGTAATTTATTGAAGTAAGGAAGCTCTCACGCACGGAATCGAGGGCGTTTACATTTGCTCCCATTTCAATTAAACACTTGATCAAGTCCACGTGGACGCCTCGTTGAAGTATTGGGGTCACATCTCTAAGTCTCTCTTCCAGCACCAGTGAGGCTTGCTTGACTAGCAACTTTATTATTTGTATTTTATTGTCAATTGTGTTTTTATTGTCGGAGGAACTGAAAAACACACAAACGTGGAGCAACCATCTTGTTTTCTCACTATTTTCTACAAGTGATTTCCCAAATCCACATTGGTTCAGGAGGAACGTTGTAAGCTGGAACGAACCTTCGCGTACGGCAACATGAAGCGGACTAACAGTTTAACATTGACAGCAAATCTCGTGATGACCGGGGTGGGATACTCAATGTCACACAAGCTTAGATTTGATTGTAGTAGTATTTGATTCAACTGAGTCTGTAAGCTCACACTTGAGTAATGTGAGCAGAGTAAAATTAATTGAGCAGTCGGAATGAATCCTTGTGTCATCTCCATTATATTCAGAATAACTGCTCCAATTGTGTCAAAGCTGTGGGTCACACATGCTCTGAATATTGGTTCAAGGCTGGACCGCTCCAACAATTTCCTATCAAGCTGCGGTTCAATTAGTTTAGGGATGATGACGGGACTGTGGCTAGTTTTCTCTTGTTTGAGTAAATAATTTAAAAAGTAGCACACAACTGGATATAAAAAGGTATTGGATGGTAGTGACCGGAATTTACTGTTAATGCCGTAGTGCAAGGAAAAAGTGTCGAGAAGTGTGGTAGTGGCTTGTGTGGTCTTAAAAATGTTTACAAAAAGGTAGGTCCTAAAAATTGTAGAATGAGTTGATACTGAGGTTTTCTCGTTGCATTGAATTTCTTGGCATATGAACAGAGCAACAAGGTATTCTGCAAAGGTCCTATGCACAAATCGGGGACAAGAAGAACCTTCTGCTGACTCTAATATTCCGGGCATATATAACACTGGATATGCTTCTTTTGAATTGTCAAGGAAAAATGTCCCAATTTCTGTTTTCAACAGAGGAAATAGCAACTCAATGG
>JAANSN010006452.1:0-10503 GCA_036850665.1 Dicranocentrus wangi | reverse complement strand
CGACTCTTTATTGCACTTGAGAAAACCTTCATTTTTGTATACTCATATATTGCGTATACGACCTCACCGGCTAAAATATTCGCCATAAAAACCCCACATGATCAGCAGCAGCAACTCTCTCTGTATATTTTCCCTTTTGCAGAACACAAAGTCACAAGAGGAGTTCCTCGCGAGTCCTTCCTTCCCTCCGTACTCAGTCCGTAGCACTACCTCCTCCTCCTCTGTAGTAGTACATTTGTGTGAGCGAGATCCATTTACTAGATTAAAAGTGGATGATAGATGGGGAGTGAAAAGGTGCATATGGATATTCCCATATAATGTCATGAAAAATCAAAGTGCCACTACAACATGTACATCTTATATTATCACATCATATCTCAAGGCAGGGCTAGTACAACTACAACCCAAAAAAAATATGTACGACTCTTCAAGAAAAAATTCTTCGTTTTTCGTATTCACACACCGAGGCTGCGACTCTGCACCCTCATAAATCAGGAAATTTAGGAAGTAAGTAAGTTGATTTTATTTTTTAAAAACAAGAGTTTCATGAAAGCTAACATCTTTTCCGCTAAAATATACTTATATATACATATTTTGAGATAAACAAGTAACCCACTTTTTTGTCAACATCTTTTTTTTTCAGTTTCGGATGTGGAATCCTCGTAGTTTGCCGCAGCTTGTGCTTCTATGTTTTAATATCACATTGCACATTCAACTGCGGAGCAATGCGCCCGAATTTCCTCCATTCTTGTCCTGACACGATGATGTGTTGAGCTCTCACTTGTTTTAGTGAGGAGTGTCCCATGGCCGCCCAATTGGTCAAACAAGAAAGGACTCTCGCTTCAACCTGTCGGGTAGATGGAATGTCAACCTTATTTAAGCTAAATGCCTAAAGAAAAGGAGTAAAACTGGTGATGGAAATTTTTTATTTATTGGTTTAGACCTTGGTGCCGGTCAACACGAGTTCCTCCAGTTTGCTCATATTATTGATGACACATGTGCCCACGGTCTTTTCCCCCACGGGGGTTTTTGTCAGATCCAACTTGACCAGATCTGACCAAATATTATTAATCACTCGATTTAGTTCCACTAATTATGTATTAGTTTAGCATAATATTTTTTTTTAAATATCGTTTTTAGGCTTTCTGCACACTTTTCAAGTTTCTCAATGACCGGCTTTCTTCGATCCAAACTCCATCAATGGTCTGCACAGGACTCACACTTGCATCCACCACTTCCGTGCATCCCGTTATGGCGAGAATCGTCAGGTTGGGGAAACTAAAGAAAATATGCTGAAGACCTGGTCCAGCGAGCTCGATGCAAGCCGTTAGCGTCAGGCTTGCTAGATTCGGGCAGTAATTAGGGTCCAGCCTCTTCACAATCAGGTTGGAACAGTGAACCAGTTGGAGCTCGAGGTGGCGGAGGCGAGGCTTGGGACATCCCAGCAGGAGACCCACCGCGGAGGTCACATTCTGCCCGAATCTCTCGACTTGATTAAGGTGAAGCGTCTCCAATGCTGGAAAGCTTGCCCACCTGAAGGCGTTCGGTGTATAACTGCAGTTTGTTAGCTGCACAGTTTTCAGGTTAGCCAGCAGCGCCGCTTCAGAGAACGTGGTTTGGTTGAGGAGCACTTCCACAAGGCGCAATTTCTTCAGAGATGGGCACTTGCCCATGAAGGCATCCATCATTTTCACGTGGGTTCCAAGCAGGTTGGCCTTTTGAAGGCTGAAATGGACGAGACTTTTCATTTCCCCAAGAGCCGCTGGAAACAAGCCTTCGATCGAGCTGGTCATCACATGAACCATGCCCCGGAGGATAATCTTGTTGAGAGAGCTGACATTGTTGAGGAGGATTTTCCCAATCGCGTACACCGGTAGCATGCCCGAGACGACCATGATGGCAATTTTTTTCAGAGACTTCATCTCCCGGGCCAGCCCCCAGAGGTTGCCCTCGCTCAGCTTGTCGTCCGTAATGGAGAGTTGCTCCAGCTTTGCCAGATTAGCCGCCAGAGCCTTGTAGCAAAAGTTGGCCTGGAGGATCCCGAAAGTGGGCTCAAAGATGGAGGTGCATTTCTTAATTTTCAAGCACTTGAGGTTCCGGCAGAGCGCAATCACCTCGAAAAAGCGGGCCGAGGGGAGGTTGCACTGGTCAAACTCGAGACAGGTGAGCCTTGGGCAGTGGTTGAGCCCGAAGGCCTGGAACACTTGGGGATCCCGAAGCAGGTTGTTTTCCACGTCCAAACATTCAAAGCGATAGTATCGGCAGGGGCCAGCGCCAGCAGTGAGCCCTTGTAAAATCCTCCGCACACGAGAACGCCGTGACCATGCATACACAGCGGCGTGGGAGACATGAGTCTCTAGAGATGAGCTGGTCGTTCCAGGCTTTGCACACCAGTCGATAGCCGCACAGATCGGCGACAGAGCCCCACTGGGAAATGAGCCGAAGGATCTTCAACTTTGAGATCGAAATGCAAAATAATAATAATTAAAAAAATGAATGAATGAATGAATGAATGAGTGTTTGCTGGATTCATTCTTAAAGGGTTCATTATTATTACAGTGATCATATCATGATGATGATGATGAGTGAACATACAGATTTGCATAAAGGGTCATCAGTAGTGGGAATCAGTGGTAGATTCGGCGAACTGTCTTGGAGTGCATCCATGATGATTAATTATTGTATTGCGAACTAGAGGTTTATCAAAACTGTATAAATTGGAAGCTCATTGGGCCTACCGTGGAATCATCTATTTGTGAATGACCACGAAATCAAATTTTTTAAATTGTGCCGTCGACCGACCATCATCAAAACGAATAGATATTATATGAGGTGGTTTAAAACAGTTGTCCCCTCTTGACATGACAACGACACCAAGGATAATTAAGCTTTTATTACAGTCGAGCCACATACACACCGACACCACACACCACCCAAGACCACCTCCCCCTCCGCATGTGCTTAACCCTAAGGCATATATTGTATATAGGTATATATATTTCCTAGCGTAAAAATAGTCTTTTTACGCATATAAGTTGTACGCAAAGAATATTACTTTTGTATGCTACTCAAAAATACATTATTATTTTCCAACAATTATGAAAGTAAATGCTAAAGATGTTTGGACTAATCAAAAAAAAAGCGAACCCAAAACTTTATATAAACTACTCGACCGAAGGTGTGAGAACAATTGAAGGGGATGTATCTCTGGAAATTGAAGATTCTGGAGATTGCGGACGATTGAGTGCTTCAAGATGTAAACTACGGAGACGGGAAAGATGATCTACGGAAATTGGTAATAATAATAATATACAATATACGTATATATAATAACGGCCATCCATATCCATTTGACAATAATATTTAGTAGTAGCTCGTTCGTTTTTTCTTTTATCGTATCATTATTAAATCGTGTATTGTTTACACCAAAATTATATGAGGATTTTATAAATATGGTCCATACAGAGTTAGTATAGCGTAATAATATAAAATAGTATACTCGTTAGAGGTATTAGTTTCGCATCAAAAGGAACAACATTCTCGTACAATTTTTACAAACCAACCATGATGTATTTTTTTATTAATGTGAGTATTTTTTTTACCTTATCAAAATCAAAAGGAAATGATTCGACCGATTATTTTAAGTATATATAGCTCCAAAAAAACCGATTTCAAAATAGTTATTTTTTTGTCGGTTTTGTTATTATTATTAATTATTAAACAAACTCACAAAAAAGTTTTTGTTGAAAACTTAAAAACTACATTGAGTTATATTATGCTACTACTACTACTACAAATTATATAGATTGCACTAGTTAAAATAGGCAGCTTATACCTACAAAACAAAATTTGCTGCTGTTTTCTAAATATTTATATTTATATTTATATATAGAGATAGAGTTGGTGCAAGAATACAATATAATATTAATTAGGCATTGATTCTCAGCCTTTCAAAAAGTAGGTAGTTCGGCATTGCTTAAAAATACATAACGTGCCTAAACCAAAATCTATATCTATATACTATAATATAGTAATTAATAATTAATAATAATCACAATTCATGCGTCTCAAATACTGGAGGGATTAGTGTGCTCGAAAAAAAAAACCAACAATATATACATATATAGAGCGATATAACAAATTCATATTGCGTTTGTGTAACACTCTGCAAACAAAAAAACACGGCTCGTGTTACATNTAACACTCTGCAAACAAAAAAACACGGCTCGTGTTACATTGATTACTTAATTCGCGTTTTCCTTTGCGTGGCAATAATCGCATGAAGAACAACTCTGAAGTCATTGTTGAAAATTTACATTTCCGCCATCTCATCTGTGTACACAGGTTAGAGTTGCCTTTCTCGTGCAAGAGTAAGATGTGGTATTAAAGCGTTTAGACTAGTAAAATTTTGCTTTAGTTCAAAATTGTAGAATTATAAGTAGCTTTCATTTCTGCTATGTAATTTTTTTTAGCAACTAAATCCATCCACTACTGTGCGTTTATTTTCTTGAAAGGAACTTCAGCATGCATGCAAATTCCTTAATCAAAAAGGCCAGCTTCATATAAATTCATTAAATATAATAGTAATAACAAATATTGTGTTGTTGTTGTGATTAGTAGTATAAAGTTATAGAGAATGAGAAAGTGCGTGTTTTTTGTTGATAGTAATAATAATAATAATATGTGTGTATATATATCACGATTTCCACAACTTTAAAGCTTATTAGTAGTACCAAAAAACACGGTAAACCTCGAAGAATAATGAGAAATTTTTTACTCTTTTCACTATATTATTATTTTTTATATTTTCCTAGTTTTTTTAGGCCGCCTATTGTGGTTCTATCATCTTACCGGTGGGCGTGGTAGGACTCATGTTTTCGTCGTCTTCCTCCTGGATCGCTCTACTCGCTTCCCACTCCTTTCGCTCGTTTATTAAATCTTGGAGAACCTGGACGTTAACGAAGAAAAAGTTTTTAAACATGAATGTTGTACTAAAACAAAGATTGCAATCTTCTATTTCCGCAGGTTTACCTCTTTATTCGTAATGACTATTATTCTTCCTTCGACTTCCGGCGCCAGTCGACAACTGCTCTTCTCCATGTCCTCGACGACATTCCCTTGTCTGGACAAGGAGGGGCGGGGAGACAGCGAGTTGCACCGTTCCAGTGACACAGGGCCCGTGCTCATCTCGTGGAAAGAGGTCATTGATCTCAGCAAACTGTGTCGCCGCGACACGGTAATCAAGGATTGATGGTGCTTGGAATTCCGTCTGGTTTGTCCAGTTACCATTTCGATTGCGTGAAAGTGATTCTGGATGGCTATGCTGAGTTCCAAACATTTCTCTGCGTCCGCCTGCAAAAATGACATTTTGTAAAAATACATATATGGAAATCAAAGTCGTAATAAAAATTGTCCGAAGGCTATACTTACCAGCACTTCCGCTGTGGCCAGAATGTTGTAGCCATCATGACCCGTAGAGATGTATTCTTTAGTTACTAATTGGTAAAACTGGTGCGGCTGCATGTACTCATCCCCGACCTTGACAGACTTGTGGTCAATTCGAGAGCCCGGCGGCTTGGACGGGTCGAACGCAAATCTCAGCCCGGACACTTGAGGGAACCTGCCTTCCAGTTTGGGATACTGGGACACCCCATTTTCCAAAGCTTCCACCAACTGCGACCCACTCACTTTTAGCACAACTAGGCTGTCCAGCATGGGGAGCACGGTCATTAGGTCACGCATGGTGAATGGGCCGGCTGGATGAATCCGGCTAAAAAAAATTAAGAATTGGGAGGATCAGTGAGCAAAATTGAGTTTTTTTCATAATAAATGGAAAAAAGATTTTTCAAGTGACAAGATTTCTGAATTGTTATATAGATATTGGGGTTGCCCCTTTTAGCACTTACTCAGATCGAAGAGTGCCACTGTTCAATAAAGCACAATCTGCTTTGCAACTAGCAAGCATTATGTCGCACACAAAATTACCTAGGTTAGACTCCCTGGTTCGGACAGTTTCAAATTGACCATCGAGGTCAACCCTGAACTCGCCAAGAACGTCGTCCATTTTAGTGCTCATCATGTCTGGTATCATCATCATCATGTTTAGTGTATCTGGATAAGTTTATACGTTAATTGGTAAATAATGATTGTTATGCGACGTGCAAGTTACCAATATATTTCGCAAGCTCATCCTTCAACGCCGGGTCCTCGTCGTGGTCGGACGTTACGGAAATCCGCTCAATCTTAAATTGTGGGTTGTTGTTAGCATCATTAAAACTCACAGTGATCAAGCTAAAGTCCCTAAAGTCTGTCCCACTTTTTACCACGTTGATTCCATTGATCTACAAGAAAAGGAAGAAAAGAGGAGGAGGAGGAGGAGGAGGAGGGGTTGTGGAAATCAGAGATGGGCTATGAAGGTCATTCAATAATGAAAAGCTTCATTTTTTCTTTTTTGGTTTTTATTCACTCACAGTTTTAATTTTGTATACGTGATCGTGACCTCCTAAAATCAGATCGATGCCTTGTGCCTCCGCCGCCAGCCTATCGTCATTAGGAAACCTCATGTGCGTCAGCGCCACGATAACATCGCACCCTTCATCCTTCAGCTGTTTCGCCAACTGATTTCCAACCTCGACGTAGTCCTTGTATATTACGGCTTCAGGGTCAATGGTGGACAGTGTTTCTAGCCATTCCAGTTCCACTAAACCCATCTGATATTCAATATACACGAGTCCATATTATATAGTGATTGATTTTGAAATTGGAATGGAAATGGGAGAAGGCACGAAAGAAAACATATATAATAATATAATATAATGGATGGATTAACTAACCAGGCCAATCTTTTTCCCATTCGATTCTAAAATGTGGGTTATTTGTCCATCCCCGAGGGGTGCATTAGTCTCCTTGTCTATTACATTGGACATTAGCCAGGGAAAGTTGGTTTTCACGACAAGATCAGCCAAACAGTCGACGCCGAAATCTGTTAAAAATACAAACCACTTTACAATTTTTTCTCTGTCCCTTTGTATCAGTATCTATACAGATCTTTTATATGAGCCAGCCTTTTATTAGTTATTTGTACCGAAGTCGTGATTTCCGTAAACAGCACAGGCAGTTTTGACATGATTTAATACTGGAACCATCTGCTCCCCTTTGGTAAATGTTGATACTGGAAAGTATTTACGGGAAAGTATTTGGTCAACTTTTTGGCCTTTAGGTCAAGCATACACGATTTATCTTTAAAATAATTAAAGAAAAAAGGCTTACGTAAACTTGGCGCAAAACAGTCGCCACTGAACAACACTACGGGATCGAGATGGGCGTATTGTTTAACGGCAGTGCAAAATCTAGTTGCTCCACCAATCGGCTCCTTCTTCTGGCTTTCAATGTCGTACACATCATTGAAGTGGATTAGCGTTAATTTCTGCGAAAAAAAAGTCCGAGAACAAATAAATATTTTTTGTCTTTTTGTTACACGATGATTACGGAAACCCAGCAATGTTCCGCTTTATCGTCATTTTTCTCAGCAGTCCAACCAATCAACTCGGTCAAAGTTATTAAACTAAATAGGTTAATTTCTTCAATGCAAATCTAAAATCCCCCAACGCGTACGTCAAGGATTGACAAACCGGGTAATATTTTTTTTTTAGAGCAAACTTTCCATTTTTTGACACTTTTGACATTTCCAACAAAACACACTCACCTTGGCTCTTCGTTTACTACTGAGGCACTTGAAACACGACATGATTCACAGAAACAAATCCGCTTGTCAATAATGTGCACGCTCTTACAAAATTATCAAACTGGGATACGATATATCCCGTTCGAATATACATTACACATGTGACCACTACCGACAGTACCGACTACCCAAGAAAACAATCACGCAATTGTCGATGATTTGTTACTAACCTGCCCCCCAGATTCCGACATTGTAATGGTATTAATTGAGTAGAAGGAATTTCCTCAACGGCCCAATATCCCCCGTTATCTCCTCCTCCTTCGTTTAAATTGAAAGACTTTTTTGATGCAAGTTTATGGAGGGCGAGTTAAAGTTGGATGGGTTCCTGGTTTCCTCTCTCTCTCTCTCGTTGTTTGTTGGTGAACACCTTTAGACGGGTACTCTCATTTGAACACGTTTATACACCTCCTATCTTAATTGTATCTGAAAAAAGTGTAAAGTAAAGGAATAATAAAAAGGCTGTTGAAAGGCAATGAGGATGACGGCGAGTCAATGTAAATTACAAAATACTCGTAAATTCCTCGTAAAAACGAAGCTACACATCACATCCCAAATGAAATCCCAAATCACGAAAGTGAATCTTTGTTTTACTCTGCTGCTAAGTAGATCGGAAAGTGTCTATAAAGCAGCCAAAAATTAGCCAAAACAAAATGGACGTAACGTAATACAAAAAAGTATACAGTACAAATTGCAACGCATAAATCCGGCCGCTATAACCTGTGCATTATTCCGAATAGCCAATATAAAAGTTTGCAATTAGCGAACGAACCGAGAGACTTTTTAAAAACATTTTTGAGGAGGCTCCTTCCATAAAAGTAGAGAGTAACCTTGTGCCAATTTCACTGTAATAATAATAATAAGCCAGAAATGCAAGGTGCAGGGTTTTTGGGACACCTTCACACTTTTCATGGATATTTCAACCTTCCGAATCATAAATCAACACGTATATATGCCCTTCAACCGATCTTCCGTAAGTTCTTTATTGGAGAATTTTATGGAATTTGCTCACGGCGCTCTAGATCCTCAAAAATAATATACCAGTTTGTGGACTAAAATATGTCTATCAGGTAAATCAGATTTAAGTTTGTTCTTCTACCTGGGATTATTATCTCAAAAATAGAAAAAAAAGTAATAATAATATCTTTTATATAAACACGAGCACTTTTTCTTTTGGCTTATTGACTTTTCCCGTGGAACGCTTCCCACCATCACATCATCCCCACAACCGCCACCGGGTTGATTTCCCGTAAGAAAAACTATTTCCTTCGCCTTTTTGGCATTTTTTTTTGCCAGCCACCTACCCTTCTTGTCTCTCTGACTATTGACTACATTGATCAAATAAAAGTGCAGTTTGTTTTATGTAAGACGTAAGAAAGAATCCCTCCATTCCGGCTTTAATAGCTGATTTGCATAATATGCATGCATATATCTATCAAAATCGCATCAACTTTGAGTCTATTTCAATTTTTTTGTTTGTTTTGACACAATCCTGCGAGAATGTGATGTGATAATAGGAAAAATACACAGTTTTATTACGTACACACACTTATTAATAATCTTGTGGAAGCTTACAAAAAAGCAGTTGTCTGTTGTTGATATTATTGGTAGGACTAGTCTCACAGGCCAAAACATTTATGTTTTTTTCTTCCTTACTTATTATTATTATTATTATTACTGCTACTTATTTTGCTACTTGCTTGTTTACGCGCTAACAAGTAAGAAATCATATAGCCACACTCACTTACTCGCTCGCTCACTCTCACTTTACAGTTTACGTCTCATATAGTAAAACATTATATGTATTTTTGCTCATTTTTTCTTCTCACCTTCCTTTCTTGGCTACATAATATGTACTAAACACAGCCCAGCCCTGCCACAACTAATACTAAAAACATCAACAATATATGTTTTGAAAATCCAAAGGTGATCGTTCACACAAGTCACAACACGGGAGACTTTTTAGAATGCCGCAGAGACGAGGTCGGGTCTCCTCTGCTCTGCTATTACCAGCTGCAGCCGGAGAGTGATGATAATAATAAAAATAAAAATATGCATATTCTATATCCACAATGCAATGCAATGTAGGTAGGGAGCTTGAGCTCGAGCTGAGTGAGTGTGCCGGAGCTAGATAACTAGACTAGATACATATACAAAGTACTACATACATTGTATACGCGAGCTCTATAGTTTCCGACAGATCATTACCTGTTATACATATTATTGTCTATAGACATGCCAAATTACTTTTACGTTTTCAGTTTTGTTTGACTCTTTTTAACTTTTATTACCTGTATAATGTAGTCGGGACTAAACTAATTGATGATGACGGGAATGAATGTATTTGTCCTGTCTAGTCTTCCCTCAATATTACTCGCTGCTGTACTGATAGATCACACATCACACTCTACCTGTTTTACCGAGTCTTTCGGGTTATTAGGCTCAGAGCTACATGGTTATTAGGGATAATTTGGCATTTTGGCAAAAAGGAAAGGAGGAAGATGATGATGAGGAGAGGAGGAAAGAACGACGAACCGAGCCCTAAAACTATGTCTTATGATGGTTTTTAGAGGCAATATGCAATGCCACCACACAGCTCACCAAAGTAAAGTAATGTGTGATAGAGCACCTCAGTCAGATATCAGAAGCAGCAGCAAAAAAAGCTTTTTGCCATCCAATAAAAATACTTTGTACGGTTGTAATACTACTGCCATGCCATGCCACTGCGATGCAAAAAAAAGTGGAGAAGATAGTGTTGTTTT